>JARFIW010001228.1:917500-1170713 GCA_036346225.1 Platerodrilus igneus
ATTCAACGCAAGCGACTCTCGCTTACCAATACTCTAAAATCTTAAACATAGTAAACATCATCGGTGCTAACATAACCACTATACTCAACGTCTTCAGCATCATACGATCAACACCCTAAACTTTGACATCATTGCTACAATCAACATAATAGGCATCAACATTACTAATATAATCGACCGACTAATATAATCAACATCAACTACTTAAACATTATCTACGTGCAAGTATCCGAAAGAATACCAACCTACTAAACATCAACCTTATTAATATAATTAACATACTCAATACAAGCAACATACTCAATACAAGCAACATACTCAATACAATCAACATCAACTGCTTCAACATTATTTACGTGCAAGTATTTCAAAAAAAAATTTTAAGATACTAAACCTATACATACTTAATACTACTGTTGCCTCAACAAAAAAATAATATGAACACAAAAGCTTAACTGTTACTCAAACAAAATTATCACCGAAACACTCAACATACTTCATACTACAAAAGTTTTCTTTGACAATCAGAAATCAATGTCACAATCTACTTTTCTGAAGCGTCATTATCTAAATCTAAAGCAGAATATGGTTTTAAATCTTTGAGGTGCCATCTGCCGACTTTAGAACCATCAGTATTATTCAAGTCATATACCAAATTCGAAATTTTGTTACGAACGGCACACAAAACAAATTTGGGTGCAAGTTTTGCACTAAATTTCTCGCTAGCTTTAGAAAGTACTTTGTTAGTTCTCCAAACTTTATCCCCGACTTCAAAAGAAATATCTCTCCTTCTCAAATTGTATTGTCTGCTTGCACGTTCATAAGCCTGATGCAATCTCGCACGAACATCCTTAAAAATTTTCCATAACGCTTGTCTGTCTGAGACATACAAAGGACGATTTCCAGGGATAACTTCACAATCATCAGTTGGAAGAATTCCAGCACCATAAAATTTTCCACTGATTGGAACACTACGACCAAAAACTAAAAAATTTGGGGTATAACCAGTCGACTGATGTTTGGCAGAATTTATAGCGTACTGTATTTGGAATATCTCCACGTCCCATGTGTCATGATCATATATATATGATCTAATGGCGGTGCCAATTGTTCTATTTGTGCGTTCCACGAAATTACATTGAGCTGCATAAACTGCCGTATACCATATTTTTTGAATCTCAAATTTGTTACATAAACCTTTAAAAATACGACATGACAATTGAGAATCATTGTCACATATAAGAAATTGAGGCACGCCAAAAACTAAAAATACTTTTTCTTCAATAAAGCGCTCAATCATATGTGCTTTCGCACTACGCAAGGAGTGTAGTATTGTGTACTTAGAAAACCAATCACTCACCGCTAGTAACCATTTATGTCCTGTTTTGGAACGAGGAAACGGGCTCATGAGATCCAAAGCCATAATTTAAAAAGGGAACTTTACCTCTTTTTCCTTGCTCATTAAACCAAAAGTGGACCAACATTAGTGGATTTTTATGCACCACATACTAAACAATTCTTACAGAACCTCATAACATCCAGATTCATTTTTGGTCAATAGTAGTTTTCATGAATGCGAGAATAAGTTTTTGAAAAACCAAAATGTCCTGCAACAGAAGAATCGTGGCATGATCTGATAACTTCTTCCTGTTGTGACTTGGGTACTAGAAATTTCCATTCTATCAAATTCGTTGATAGAGGTAAATTTGAGGGGAGAAATTTATAAACGAAACCGTTCTCGACTTTCCACTGAGGATAGTTTTCAGGGGAAGACAAAATTTTCTCTCTTAACGAAATGTACCAAGGATCTAACTCTTCTAATTTGATTTCTACCAAATTTATTGCATCATTCTCTACTACGGAAGCTCGACTAAGACAATCAAGCACCACATTAAATTTGCCTTTACGATGCACCAAATCAAACGTATGTTGCCATAACCGGACAGCCCACCTAGTCAATTTTTCTGTAGGGTTTTGGATATTATTCAACCATAATAATGAATAATGGTCTGTCACCACTGTAAATTTAGTTCCTTCAACAAACGGACGAAACTTTTTTATCGCAAATATCACTGCAAGGCATTCCTTTTCAGTCACAGAATAATTCCTTTCGGTACGGTTAAGTGTTTTGCTTGCATAAGAAACAACATGTTCTTCCCTATCTATATTTTGTACTAATACGGCACCAAGTCTGGTGTCACTCGCATAGCACTCTACAATAAACGGAATAGCAAAATTTGGTTGAGATAGCAAAGGGGCCGAATCTAAAACTTGCTTAAACTGAGCAAATGAAGACTCAGCTGCGGGTGTCCAAACAATAGCTTGAGCTTTCTGTTTCTTTTTAATTAAATCGTTGATGGGAGAAACTAATGATGAAAAATTATTGATAAAACGACGGTACCAACTACACATACCTATAAAACGCTTAACTTCCGTTGTGGTTTTGGGACGTGGGAAGTTAACCATTGCCGAAATTTTATCAGGGTCGGTACGTAGAGAATATGATCCAACAATATAACCAAGGAATTTTAATGTTTTCTTAAAAAATTTGCACTTTTTTAAATTAACCGTTAGACCAGCGTCCTATAAACGATTTTTAACTTCACTCGGTAACTTTATGTGCTCTTGAAAAGATGGTGAACATAGAATTATGTCGTCTAAATAACAAAATACGAAAGGTTCATATTTAGGTCCAAAGATAGCATCAACTAAACGTTGTTGGGTTTGCGCAGAATTTCGAAGACCAAATGGCATTACTGTAAATCTATACTGTCCTCGCGAAATAACGCTGAATGCAGTCTTGTCTCTTGAAGACTTTGAAAGGGGAATTTGCCAAAACGCTTTACGCAAATCTATGCTAGAAATATAGTTTGCATTGAGCAGAAGGTTTAACACGCGATCAATATTTTGAAGTGGATAACTATCATGTACTGTAGCGTCATTTAACGCTCGCCCATCAAAGCAAAACCTATACTCCTTACTATTTTTCTTTTTAACTAATAGCACAGGTGAATTCCACGGACTCTGACATGGCCCTACGACTTTCAAACAGATCATCTCATCTAGTTCTTCATTCAATATCTTATTTATATAAGGTGACATTACATATGGTCTTTTCCGAAAAGGTCGGGCATCACCTGTATTTATATCCATTATGATTTTATCCGTGCGTCCTAATCTATCTTCACTACTAATTTCTTTAAATGAATTCACTACTGCATCTACTTGCTCTCACTGAACTTCTGACAAATCGTCAATATTAAGTAAACTATTACTATTATTCAAAGGCACTGAGGACTGACCTACGTACGAAACATGTTCTCTAGAATTACTTTGTATACTCCACGAATTATTTTTAAAATCTGCAATTAACTCAAACAATTTTGCAAAATCACTGCCAAAAATGAAGGCATGTGGTAACGACGAAACAACTAAGGCGTTGAGGATACGAGATTCTTTTCCTATGCAAATTGGTAAATCAACTGAACCTAAAACTGTTTTTAACAAACCATCAGCTGTGGATATTCCCTTTTTTTCTGTACGAAAAATCTTTAATTTTAATTTCTCAATTAATGTTGTAGCTAAAGAACCAACCACTGAAGTTGTACAACCCGAATCTAGAAGACCAGTGATTTCATTATCTAACAATTTTACTAAAATATATGGAGGATTATCACCTAATTTCTCTTTAAATAAAGCATCTGTCTTTGGCTTGACTATAGTTCGACAAAAATTTTTAACTATGTTAAGCCAACTTAACCAATCTTCTTTACAAAAAAATTTATCTTTCTTACATAGCATCACTGTAGCCTTTTGAACTGGAACGGCAGGCCGGCCACTATGCATCCGCCACTTTACTCATTTTTTTAAACACGACTTACAGGAAACTGAAGTTACTCCTTTATATCCACATTTATAACAAAAAAATTTCGTTGGAGCTCTACAGAATTGAAATGTATGGCCATATCGCAAACAGTTCCAACACCCATTATTCTTCTTGACTATTCAAGAACCACTCGAGACCGGTACTGAATCATTACTATTTAAAATTTCAGCTTGAGGAAATTGTGTCAGATTTCTTTCAATTTGACTTTTAGGTTTGGACGAATTTTTAAACCATACTGAAGACTTACTATGAAAATTTGATCGATTATTGTCCCTAGACCTGTACGAAAAACTTGTTGAAGCAGAAACAGACTTTTGTTTTAAATGATCAGCATCTTCGAACTTTTTACAGAGTTTAGTCAGAGTCGCCATATCCTCTACGTCCGACAAAGCAAGACTTGAAATGAACTCGAGCAATAAATTTTTCCTAACCATTTTAACTTTTGTAACCTCGGCAAGGGATTGTGGTAGTCTACTAAATAAGTTTTTCATATGAGCTATAAATAAAACAACTGATTCAAACTTTTTTTAATGGCGCGCTTTTATCAAATCCCAGACGTTATCTTCTGAATGAGCGGGCAAGAAATCTTCCTTCAATCGCTTAACTAAAGAATTCCAATCCTTCACCGAATTACGAATACTTTTATGCCAAATCAAACCATCTCCAACAAATAATTCAGAGGATCTACGATATAGATCGACTTCAGTTACAGCTCGAGAATCTGCTAGTTCTTTTCTCTTTGTCTAAAAATTGATATACTTGTTTTGAGTCACCAGAAAATTTCACAGGCCTAGAACTCATAGGTATAGAGGGGGTAAGATATGTAACTGTGGGAATAGATGTACTATCAACTGAGGGAGATTCCAATATTACATGTTTACGATCACCTGAACCACCAGCTCTACTAACTTTCTCATATAAGTCTGCCTCAAGAATAAAAATTGTAGCTAACGTTTCCTTTTTAAATAGCACAGCTTTATCTACATTTTCTGTAGGAAGTTTAATTTTTTTGACTCGACCGACGAGATGAAACAGTGTAGATTGTACCCTTTTAAAAATAGAATCTGCAACATTACCATCAAATTCTGACAAAATACACTTTATAGATTTTAGTGAAGAATCAATCTCTTTGCGCTCTTCTAAAAATGTTACTGTATACCCAAGAAGATTAATTAAACAACCAGGTTCTTTCACTTCTTTAGCCAAAAGTCTACCTAAAATTTTCCTTTTCTCAACAATAGGCCTACTACTCTATATACCTCTAATGTTTAGCTCATACTCCAACTCTTCTTTGTGCAAATAAACAATCTGGAAAGTATCTGAAATTTTAAAAATTTAAAAACTTTTTGACCACTAAATTTCTAACACTACTATCAAAAAGTGAAAACAGCACTCTCGTTCTGCTAAATATTCTTGCTCGCCAATTACTGAAATTTTTATGTTGCAGTGTCAATAATTGAAATAACCAAATCGAGGCGTCACGTTGGTGTCGCCAGAAATGTTACACTATTTTTTTTATATAGTTATATACAGTGTATTTACTCTACCTTATAGGTGGCAGAGCCTCTATAACTTACGAGGGGTTCCTGTCTAAAGTTTAAGCCCAGGGTAAAGAGGATGGAAAATGGCTCTGAGTATAAAAGGGCCCTCTAAAGAGATCCTCCAGCCAGCTAAGCTTCTTCAACTTAGGGCAGAGCTATGAGCCAGGGTCGTAGGATGGTTTACGATAATAAAAAAACTTTTAATGGACGCCACCGTATCTTAATAATAGTTATAATGAGACACAATCCAAAGATAAGATACGGAAATCTTCGAAAAGAAAAAATATCCTTAACAAGCAAAACATAGAAATATAATACTTACTTGTGACACGGCAAACTGGAATTGGAACGACGATCTCGTACTATCTGAAAATTTAATCACTTCTTGACATTTTAGAACTAGGGCTACACTAGAGTCTAGTCACTTTATCCAAAAAATTAATTCCAAAAAGATTAACTAGTCAAGATTATACCTCAAAAAAAGTTTTTAAGCACAATACCAATAATCTGTCCTTCTTCACTACAAAAATTTTATAAATACGGTTGCTTGCTTCTATAGAAAAATTATTGTTGACTTCTATGAAAGAAAGCTTTAAAACAGCTTATTGCACTTTCTATTGATTTACAAAGAATATATATATATATATATATATATATATATATATATACATCATTTGTACAATTTTATATGTACTAAAACTTTTGAGATATCTACTTTTAATAATGTCTAGGAGTAGTCTCGGATTATTTGTATGACTTTTATAATTGTAAGTTTATTATATTTCTCTAGAAGAAATTTAGTGTTTTTGTTATTAATCTACAATTTGTATTTGATACCTAAATAGGATCCTGCTTGGGTTTACATTTAATTGATTAAAAACTTTGACTTTCCTTAAATTGTAGAACTACATTTTTAATTAATTTAATTGATGGAATCAAAGGTCAAAAATACGTATGGATTGAACTAATCTGTACTTCAAGTGTACCGTCCAAAAAAATTATATTTTATAATGTGACAAACAAATATTAACGTGTCACGTACTTAGTTACGGATACATTTTAGTATAATTTTGTAAATTCAAATATATCTTATAGAAATTTTTTTGTGTTCATAAGAACATTTATGCAATATCCAACTACTAAATTCTGAACAAAAATTACGTGTACTAATTTAGATGACCATTAAAATTTACAAAAATTACGTGTACCAATTTAAATGACCTTATAAAATTTACAAAAATTATTATTACATTTCCAGTAATGGTTCCGTGAAACGAAAATTGAATTAAAATTGGAGATGACTCACCACAAACAATCTGCAAGGCATCGGATTTTGTCAACCATCTTGAGTACTTACGGCAACAGGTGCGCGCGGCTTGCACGTGCACGGCTCTACGGCTTGACTTCTATACGAAACAAAATTTACGGGAAATTCCACCATACTCCATAGCAACATTTGAGACTTTGAATTTTTGATACTGCATAACAAAAAATTGTGCTTTAGTGTTCCATAACGATTATGTACATAAAATTTAGCGCTCCAATACTTTATACATTACGTGTTTGGGTTTGAATACTGTATAACATAAAACTTGTTTCGATACTGGACATATATAAAATTTGCGTTTCAAAATTAGACATTTTACTTGCTTCGATACTGTAACTAGATTAAACTTGCGTTTCAATATTGTATCTACATTTTACTTGCACTGAAAAAAATCGAGAAAATGATTTGGATGCAAAATTGAAAATTATTCACCTACCGTAGATGATGTTTATTTACAGTAACAATAGGTCGATTAAACCACTAATTGATGCAATGGTATACGTCGACACCATTTCACCTGCCTTTGGGACTGCATGTTTTATAAAACCTGCTGACCCACGTTTCAACACTTGCTTATCTGATTACATTCGGACGTTAAATGATGCACTTTGACCACGAAACAATTTTATTATTCACGCACGTACAGAATTGGATTGCTGTATTAACACATATACAGATAAATGAAAACTTAAATTCTACTTCACGTCCTTAGATATAAGTGGAGTTCTAAGTAACGAATTGGTAAAATTTTGCTACAATAGGAATTTAATATTTTCTGTTTAATAAAGGATAATTGTTAAATAAATATTTAGAACAAAATCGTACATTAATTAAGTAGGTAATTGTATTCGTTACAGTCTTTTAACACAGTGGTTGCTTTTTCTTGTTATGTATAGCACGACCTTGTGCTAATCTTTGTTTTATATCTTTTGTGCTTTTCCCATCTTGCGTTATTTGGCTTCCTAGATAGCAAAAATCCTTTACCTCTTGTAAGTTCTCGTTACCTATTAGTATTCTTGTTTTTGATTTATTTTTCCCTCTTATGCATACTAGAACTTTAGTTTTGTTTTTGTTAACTTTTATATCGTATCTCTCTCTATTACAACTGTTTCCATTTCATTAAGAGCAGCTTCTAACTCTTCTTTGTTAGATGCTAATACCGCTATACCATCTGCAAATCTAAGCACATCGATTTTTTGTCCCTGCATATTAATTCCAAATGTCTTCCTGCATTTGACAGTATTCATTGCCTCTTCTATGTACAAGTTAAAAATTAATGAGGATAAGCACATCCCTGTCTCACCCCTTTCCTAATATTTACTTCTCTACTTTCTTGCTCTTGCTGTTTGCTCTTCGTATAAACAATGTACTATTCGTCTATCCCTAAAACTCATTTCAATCTTTTTGAGTATTTCGAAAAAATTTTCCATTTTACATTTTCGAATGCTTTTGCCAGATCTACAAACCCTATATACACGCTTTCTTCCCTTTCTCCATTATTACCCTCGGAGATAAAATATTATCCCGTGTTCCCCTGTTTCGCCTAAGCTCAAATTGATCTTCTCCCAGTATTTCTAAAGCTCGTTTTTCCTTTCGTCTTTGCACAATTCTAATTAATACTTTTGAAACGTGTGCTGTCAAATTTATTGTTTGAAAATTTTCACATCTATCCGCGCTTCCTTTTTTTTGGGTGTAGTTACTATGATGTTACGTTTGAAATCTTTGGGTATCTCGCCGGTCTCACATATAGCTTACAAGTCGGAAGAGACGTTCTGTTACTGCTTGCCCAACGGCTTTTAGAGTTTCTGCTTGCACCTTATCCGTACCCGGCGCCTTACCATTTTTCAGACCCTTTAATGCTAATTCAAACTCGTCTCTAAGTATAGAATATCTCAAGTCATCATCTTCAATATCTGACTCCTGTTCTAATTCTGTTAGATTCTCTCCTGCATATAAATTCCCTCTATATTCTTGCCACTTTCTCTACAGTTTCTATAATGACGTTTCCTCCCGCGTCCCTTATATTTTTGCTATAAAGTTTTATATCTCTAAAATTCATTCTAATTAATTTGTATGCTTTGTCTGTGCTTCCTATTTCCATCTTAGTTTGTACCTCTTTGCACTTTTTATCAATCCATTGTTCTTTAGCTATCCTGCATTTGCGAATAATTTCCCATTTTATGGCTTTGTATTTCCGTTTCCCTGTTTCATCTGATCTATTTTTGTATTTTCGTCTTTCTTCTATTAAATTCACGATATCCTTTGTTATCCATGGTTTCTTATTTTCTTTTTGTGTATACGCCAGCATATTTCTGGCCGCCATGTCTAAGCTGGATTTATGTTATTCCATTATATTTCTACTTCTCTAGTATCGGTAATTTTTTCGATATCTTTCCGCAATTCATTTGACTTTTTTTCAGATCTTTCGTGAATATTTTTATTTTTTAGCTTCTCAAAATCAGTGCCTTTTTCCGTTCCCCTTTTTCAGATTTTTAAATTTAAGTGCGGCCTTCAAAATTACGATGTTGTGGTCACTGTCTGTATCTGCTTCTGGGTAGCTTCAACAGTCTTTAACTTGATTTCTAAACCATTGTCTAATAATAATGTAATCTATTTGATATCTTCTTATATCTCATGGCATCTTCCACGTGTATCGTCTTCCAGCATGATGTTGAAATAATATATTTGTGATGGTTAAGTTGTTCTTGTTGCAAAATTCCACCAGTCTATTTCCCTGTCATTTCTCATGCCTAAACCAAATAAACCTACTACTGCTCCTTTCCTACTCTCACCTGCATTAAAATCCCCCGTAATTATTAAATTTTCATGTCCTTTTACGTATCTTAGTATGTCTTCGATATCTTTGTAGATCGCCTCTACCTCTTTCTCACTGTAGCTAGAGGTGGACATGTATACTTGTATTATTACTGTATTTACCGGTTTAGATTCTAATCTAACCAGGAGTACTCTTTCGTTCTTTTGTAAGTAGTTTTCTACACGTCGTCCTATCTTTTTTCGCATAACTACCCCACACCGGAATTTCTTTCCTGTGATCCTGTATGAATTAGCTTAAAGTCTGCACTCCAAAAATCCCCCGCCTCTGGTTAGCGGATTTCGCTGATTCCTACTCTGTCTAGTGCTAACCTATTCATTTCGAGCTTAAGGTTTTCTAGCTTACCTACTTGTTTCATACTTCTGACATTCCACACTCCGACTCGCAGAATGTTCACAGATCTTTTTATACTTTCGGAATTGAAGCGCTAAGACCACAAAAATATGTGGCAAGACACAAGCTGCCTTAAAACGGAACAACACAAGACAAGATGAAGCAGCAGGAGCCAGGAAACATAATCCATAGGTAACATAGTCATGAGAATGGGGTGGGTTCAGTCCAATTTGTTTCCCCTGCCAAGGGCATAATCTGAAACTTGATAATAATAACCCTTAAATATGATGGCACCTAAGTTTATATAAATGCATAGCTGGGCTCCTTCAAAACCAACTTAGAAAGTCCTTTAATTGCAGGAAGATACTCCATCTATATACCTTGACACTTACATACAATAACACTAGGAAAATAAACAACGCAATACATATGTTAAACATAAACCCATCGAAATCTAAAGTTTTAATTTTTGGACGTAAGGTTCATCGTATAGTGACAGCACAAAAAATGCATATTAAAGTCAATGACATAATTATTCCACACTATCTTGAGGCAAAAACCTGAGGTTCATCATTGATATCGACCTAGGATTCAAATGCCATGTTAATAAACTAATACAAAGAGCTTATATTAATATAAAACATCTATGTGCCAATAAACATTTATTAAACGTCGGAATTAAAACACTGTTATGCGAATCTTTGGTGCTGTCTGTTTAATTTTGGGGATGTTATTTATGAGCCTTGTCTTGATAAGGAATACTCCAGGAGGGTTTAAAAGGTTTAAAACTCTTGTCTGCGTTTGATTTTTGGAATCCGAAAATTTTAACATATTTCTCATAAGCTCAAAGTTGTAAATTGGTTAAATATGGAAAAGCGTCGGTTACTACATCTACATTTTATTTAGTAAAACACCGCCATATCTATATAATAAGATAAGATACAGGACGGATGTACATAATATAAATATTAGGCGGAAGGGTATGCTGACAATCTCGTCACATAAGACGCAGATATTCAAACGTTTTTTCTTATATACTGCAGTACATATTTATAATTTAATACCTCTGGACTTTAAAATGATATTATCCTTACGCTTTAACAACACATTAAAAAATCATATTTTACAACAAGATTTTATGTAGATTATTTTTCTTCCTCCTCTTCTTTTTTCTACTTTGTTTTCATCTCATTGCCAATTAAGTCAAACTCTGCCAATCAACTGTGCACAATAACAAATATTTTTTTATGAATTAGGGTTAAGTGTAAAAACAGAGGGTTAATTGTAACTCAACTGAACTTCGCCCTTTGGACAAAAATTGTCTGTATGCATAAATGTAAATGTTACTAATTTGTCTGTGTTATGCAATAAAGCCATTATTATAAATCAAATCAACTTTACTATAAAATGAAAAGCAACATCAAAGATTGTATCGATTTTATTTTCACTTGAGTTCGCATTCATGCGCATGTAAATAATTTCTATATTTTTATCAACATAAACGTTAATGGTTAAATCAAACTACTAATAAATTAAAAAAAAATTATCATGTAGAGCTAGTATACCTTTAACCTAAGTTTTAATAGGTGAGCATTTAACACAACCTGCAATTTAAAACACACGGGTCAGACAGAAACAGAAAGGACCAGAAAGTAAGGATCCACACAACTCACGATTATGTATAAAAAGACAAAAGAAACAGAAATATCGGGCTAACTACAAACGCTGAAAGTAGGGTGCTTCGCATAAACAAGAAAGGACATTGCCATCGATTTTTTTTTATTTAAAATAAAAATAAAATTTTCTGTTTAAAAAAACAATTATACTTTACGGGCAAATTTTTATAATTAATCCAGGAAGTGCGCATTTCGTAGCTTCACATGTAAAGAGGATTAGTAATGAACAAAAAAAAAAGTAAAGCTTGTGGTTACTTTTGGACAACCATTATCAGTTAAACACAGTACATTTAGAATACTTTCTATTAAGCAATTTAAAGAACTATGGAACACTAGTGAAGCTAGTTCTTAAACGGGTTTTACACTGCTTCTGCCCGTTTACGCATCACGACACAAACAGAAAGCAGGCAAGGTCACATACAATCACATGCAGCGATACTTATCTTGCAGCTATGCCATCGGAAGTGAATCGGCAAAACATCGCCACGGTAGTCAGTATTGTTTACACTGCAACAGCGGTCTGTATAAAAGAACAATCTGGCCTAACGTAAAAAATAATTGGGTCTACATAAAAAACAATTTGGCCTAACGCAGAAGAGCTAAAAGGAGAATCTTACTAGTATTAATATGCGCGTAAGAACTTACCAATACACAGTGGTTATAGCCTATCCAAGGGAGTGTACATTGCTCTTGGAGTAACAGAATCAGCCACGAATAATGTACATGATAGCACGTAAAGCAGGATCAAAGTGAAGGTCAAATTAGAAAACAAGATGATAATCGATTCGAATATTTATGTAACACATGTTGAAAGAACATTTCGAAAGTCGTAATGCATTAATAAATAACGAAAACCGGTAAATTCGACTACAATTACCTTTGTTAATCACATTTGTAGAAAATTTATGCTATTCAAATTTGCATTATTACTTATAAATAAAGCACATATATTCTTTCAAAAAATAAAGATTGTAGATAACCAAGTACATTTGCTGTGTTATCACAAACAATAAAGATAGATTGAAGTACTTTTACTCAAACTAAATACACTACTACCATTCTACAGTGTTGAACAAATACATGTTTCAGTATTAACAGTTTTATAGGAATAAATCGATTTACTAAGTTAGAAAACGTGATCGGGGACGTCCCCATAACATGCAGTTACATAAAATATAAAAGCAATGGTATCGAAATTATTTAGAACCTCGTAAATCGAAATAAAACGTATACGAAGGCAAAATTGAATGTAATAATTTGTCCCAGCAAAATTTAAAGGTCGAGGTAGGAAACAGAGGCAAGGAATCAGTCAACATACCAACGGAGCAAATCACAAGGAAATTTCTTTTCGAGAACAAAAAAAAAGAAAAGAAAATTAACCGGCTCAAAGAACCACTTTATACTAATAGGATAAATAAAAAAAAAATTCTCCAGAAAACCCAACAAAACCCAAAAAAAAACAAAAAAATTATTCGGCTTGAAAAACCACTGTACATTAATAGAATAAACGAGAGAAAAGAATTCATTTCTCCAGAAAACTCAAAAAAATACAAAAGGAATTTTTATCCGGTTTGAAAAACAACTATCTATATACTAATAGGATGAATGGAAGAAAATATTTCTTCAGAAAATCCAAGAAAACTCAAAATCTAAGAAAAAATTTATATCTGGCTCGAAGAATCAATATGCTAGACAATCTCAAAATCTAAAAAAAATCACTCGGAAAGAAGAAAGGTAGGGTAAGTAATCGTCAAGGGTAAAGATGGAATGAGCTAACACTGAAAAATCATTGCAGGGTAGATTTCT
This sequence comes from Platerodrilus igneus, assembly GCA_036346225.1. Classification (NCBI taxonomy): domain Eukaryota; kingdom Metazoa; phylum Arthropoda; class Insecta; order Coleoptera; family Lycidae; genus Platerodrilus; species Platerodrilus igneus. The sequence continues at coordinate 930,903 of JARFIW010001228.1, forward strand.
CTAAGAAAGAAATAGCAAAGTTTTCAATCTCAAGAAAAGAAGTTGGTTTCTGCAGAAAATCAAAAGTAAGAAAAGTAAACGAGAAAGAAAACTAGCAGTAACCAAAACAAGACAGTATTGTGTAGCCTCAAGCATGTAAAAGAATGAAAATAGAACTAGAGTAAAAAAAATATATAAATACTTCACGCTGTGGTAACATACAATCGTCATAGACGGATAACCCAGAAAAAAAAAGAAAAAAAGATCGCTAATAGTTCGAAAAGTCGACTAAGTCGCAGTTCCCGAAGAAAAGAAAAAAAAGGTCTAAAAAGCACATTCCACAGGAAGAGGATCGAGAATCAAACCAAGTCAGCGCGCAGACTGACCAAAAGCAAAACCGGCTGCAGGAGAAGACGAGAAATGTGAAGCGAAAGGAATGAGGAGGAAAAAAAACAAAACCAACAACATCAAGCAACACGATAAGAACTGAGAGAAAATACCAGGACAAAGCAAAGTCATCAATAAAAATTAAAACGAGTAGATCAAGAAGGTGGTTTACGACGCTTGCATCGCCAGAAAGAAAGCAAACCAATATTGGGGACATTAGGAATGTCATAAAATGCAGCCAGGTCAGTACCTTTCCGTAAGGCACTTTTTATGTTTATTTTCCTCATTTTATTTCTTCTGTTATTCGGTTATTAATATTTCATAACATTACACAAATGCTTCAACCAAAGATCTTTGTTCTCGGCTCACAAGGATAAGTTAAAGATTAGCTTATCATACAACTCATTTGTGCTACATGCATGTACTTGTTTAAGTAAACATGCAAGTCCATGTGTTTACCTGACAGATGTTAAACCAACATGTGCCTTAATTGACTTTATATAAATTTAACAAATAATACAAAAAAAATTTAGCCAAACTATTTAACATGTTTTAAATAAAGTTATTTTATTTTTACCGAAACTTCTAATCTTGTATTCAAAACACTAAAACTATTCAGAAATCGTCAAGCCAATTGTTTTACTTATTTTCTGTGGCACATATTTTATATTAATAGAATAGCTTTTACACGTTAGGGTATGAAACTATGTTACAACTTTAAGATCGTTTCTCAGGAAACTTTTATACATTTAAACATTAGAAATCTATTGAATTTTCTCAAAACAAATCATTTAGAGAATTATCTATCCTCCTCATAAGCTTAATTCTTGTTCGGGTCAGTGTTTGATATAACAAATTATAATGTACTCACCAAGGAAAAAGTTCAAACACTTACTACCCCTGCAGATTACAGGCACGTGCAACTCAACCACCATACAAAGGAATGCATCATGTTGAAAGTTTATTGACTTCCATACGAATTAAAGATGAAACTTGTAGATGAAATTTATAGCTGGAATTACATGTGGAACTATATGTGGAACTGCTTGCTGTAAATTCAAAGGAAGTATTACCTACAAAGACGCCATATTGACATGCTTACGAACCGTTTTATTTTGACCTTCTTCTTGCTGCGGATCGTCTTCAATTCATTCTACTTATCTGTTTTCCATCCACCAGGCGACATGCCTCTTCCACGAATCTAACTTTGGATTCTTCATCTTGGTAGGGAACTTCCTACCACGTTTAAAATATGTTATGCGGACTACATCTGCTACAATAATGGTCGATCAAGTACGTCAAGCAGCTGCTTCCAAGCTCACGCGCATGACAGCATGGATTGATAAACGGGTCGACTACGTTTTCGCGCCTGAATCACGGCAATCCTTCGAACATATAGCAGTTTAATAATTGCCTATATATTCATAAAACAATTATTGCCTCTATATGAGATGTTACAGCGGTTGTGGTAGTTTGAAAAACTCATTACACATTCGGTTAGAAGTCCATTTTCTAATGTTGGTTATAAGAGAGTCAACATTAGAAAAGTGAGCAGAATCAGATAACTTCAGCTACATTAGATAAAGGAACATATGCAAGTAAGATAAAGGAACAAAATCAGGTGGAACTTCAGCTACAATAGGATTTGCTTTTTTCGACTACAGGAGCCTGTAAAACTTCCACAACAGCAGCAAGCATTATAGATACGGGTTCACTAAGTTCAACAGGACCTTCTCTGTCGGTATTATTTCAAAAATAGTTTAACAGTAAAAATGGGGGAGGTTGAAATGAGAGTTGAGAAGAGTGAGAGAAATATAATTGGGATTCGGAATAAAATAGGACAATTAAAATCGGAAGTCAAAATTTTTTGTGAAGAAGAGATAAATGGGAAAATGACTGAGGTGAGTGAGTCATGTAGAGATCAAATAGGCAGGTTTGAGCGAGAGGTGACCGAAATTAAACAAAATATAAGTGCTTTAGCGGGGGAGAGCCCAAGAACTTTTGCTAATAATATTTCAGTAGAGAAACAGATGAAATTTTATGGGGACAATAGGGTGAACCCACAAATCTTTGTAAATGATATCAGAACATTAGTGTGTAATTTGTACGATGAACAGGCTAAGTTAAATGTGGTGAAGGCCTTATTGAAGGATAACGCAGAGGCCTGGTATAATTTGGTAAGGCCAGATATAGATTCATACTTAGATTTCGAGGTGAAATTCCTTAAACATTACTGGAGTGATCATAAGCAGGATCAGGTTAGGGATGATCTAATTTCAGGGAAGTATAAGGGAGAGGTTGGAGGATCTCGTGAACAATACGCGATTAGGAAATACAGTATCGCTAAACAATTAAGTGCATCATTGACAGATCGTCAAATTATTAAATACTTGTCAAGACACTTTGAGATTGAGGTCAAGCAACACGTTGCTTTACAAAATATAGTGGATAGGGAGACATTTTTAGAGTACCTGCAAAGGTATGATGATGTAGCTTCGGGAGAGCAGGGACAGAAATATAAATGCAATACATTTTGAGAGTAGACGGGAAAATGTGTATAACCATAGGGGGACAAATCAAAATTTTAGGGATAGCTGAGGATCTACGAGGAAATTATTTTAGGATTAACAGCAGTAGGAGGGGAGCTATTCCAAGACCAGGAGTGCAGAAGCAAAATAGCTCGCCAGAAATAAATAGAACGTCGACAAGTGGAAATAATGAGAGATCTGAGGAACAGAACACTAGTAGAAAGACATACGCACAGGTGGTAGAAGAACAACCAGGACCTAGTGGAGTGGCCAGAGCTAGGCAGGGTTTTTAAAAACTGACAAACCATTAGAAATTGAAATTTATAAATATGAACATCCACACGAATTTATGGACATTGAGACAGAGAAGGAACCAGAAGAAAAAGAGACAATTTGTTTGCCAGTGGTTAAAATTAAAATTTTAAGTAGGCGTGTAGGATTGTTGCTCGATTCAGAAGCGGAGACGAGTTTGATATCGGAGGAATTCGTTAAGGAGATCCAAGATGAAATTCAAATTAGAGTTATGCCGATATAAAGGAGTCATTTAATAGCTCCTAACTATTGTTAAGGATAGAAATTGGATTAGTAAGCTGTGATCAGGAGTTTATCATCGTTCCTGGACTCAAATTTAAAAGTATTCTAGGAGTAAATGGTATGAAAAAGATGGGTATTGTAATTAATTTTGATAAGAGTTTGGTGAAGGTAATGGACGTAGAGTTACCCTGGATGAGTAGTTATAAGGTCACTGAAGATGACACTGGGTTGAATGTAAATGTTTTAGAGGTAGATGAAGAGGAGATTAATATAATTAATACTTTTAAATGTCCAGATGAGAAAGTTGAAGGAGTACGAAATTTATTACAAAATAATTCTGAGCTAGTAGGAGTACAAGCGAGCACAGCATTGGGTTACGATACTCGCAGCATACAGAGATCAGGTAAACCAAGAACTTATAAAAATGTTAGAAGATAGCATAGTAGAAGTTTCAAACACACATTTTTTGAATCCGTTGGTGGTCATTAAAAAGAAGGATGCTAGTATTCGGTTATGTTTGGACGCGAGTAAGATCAATCAACGAACTAAACCACAGTTTCATTGTCTACCGTCCATGGACACACATTTAACGAGGTTGAGTGGCAATCGTATTTTTAGCAAACTTGATTTGAGAAATTCGTTCTGGTTAATTTTTTTGCATAGAAATTCTAGAAGGTACACAGGGTTTTCCGTAGAAGGAAGAAAGAGTATATAATTTTAAAGTCGTACCGTTTGGTTTGTCTACATCCAGTGCGGCATTGATTAAGGCCATGCAAGCGATTTTAGGAGCATTTGAAGAATTTTGTATATATTACGTTGACGATATATTGATTTTTAATGAAACAGAGCAAGAAAACTATTTACATTTAGAAAGAATTTTATTAGAACTGAAGTTGGCCAGATTAAAATTGAATATTGAGAAGTGTGAATTTTTCTCGGAAGCAGTTAAATTTTTAGGGTATGTAGTTAACAATCAAGGTATGTGCATCGACAAAGAACGATTGTCGGAAATTCTTAATATCCGAAACCAAATAACATTTGAAAATTAAGGGCATTTTTAGGTGTTCTCCATTTTTATAAAAAGTTTGTGCCAGCTTTTTCAGAGAAAACGGGTCCACTATTTAAACTTTTTACAAAGGGAGTAAAAATGGAAACGGTCTAATAGTCAGGAGGCGGCATATTTGGTCCTATTGGAACAATTTCACGAGCAGTTAATGTTAAGGTATCCAAAGTTTGAGTTAGGATTCATACTGCGCACGGATGCGTCGGATTGTGCATTGGCGGCGGAATTGTACCAAATCCAAGATGGGGAAGAAGTGCCGATATCTTTTGTCTCAAAAATCTTAAAGTGACACGAATTAAATATAAACAGGAGGATCATGTAAATGTGTAAGAAGAGGGTTAGGTTCAAATAGTGAATCAGTGTAAATAAAATAATAGTGATAGGTTTACATAATAGGGAATAATAATAGGTGTACATACAAGTTAGTGAAGTAAGCTTAGGGTATTTGAATAAAAAGAGGACGCAAAAATTTGTAGTTATTCTTTTTATTAAAATAGGGAGGTAATATCGTGTAATTAGTTAGCTAATTGTAAATAAATTAAGCTAGGGATTAGAATAACAACGTATTAGAAAATCACGTTTGGCAGTTAAATAATTAAGGTATTTGAAATAATCAATTTAAAGCTTAGTACATGCATAATAATGTATGGTTAATTTAATTTTAGTTATATTTATTCAGGAATGACGTATCATAGTATTTATGGTAAGATAGGGCGATAAAGAATTTAAAACAATGAGGTAAAAATACCACTTCCAATTTTAGTTAAGTATTATACGAAAACCATAACTTTGCATGTTCGTTAAAATAGGAGTATTATTTTCAAGAGTAAAACCAGAAAACATTTCTAAATAAAAGGAGAAGATATTTCAAGATAAACAAGCTTCAATATGTTACAAGAAGTAAAAAACCGTTGGGTGTTAGCATAGTCAATATACAACGAGGACAAAACGGGAAACACATAAAGAAGACGAAAAAGCAGTATGTTTGTTAAGATATTGATTTTTCATTACGAAGGTAGTATCGTAAGGAAGCTAGAAACAACTGTCATTGAGGAACAAAAACGGAGCAGAAACGTATGAATACGAGTGAGAAATAAAGATTTAATCATGGATATAGTGTAGTAGAGAAATGACGAACAGACTTATGTTAAAGGGAGAAAATAATCAACAATTTTTATGAACATTAGAAGCAGACGCGCATTGATTGAAGGCACGGAAAAGGAATTGTGCGAAGTGATTGGACGATGCAGGTCATCTACTATAATAACTTCATAATTAAAATTCCTTTAAAATACAGCTTCTTTAAAACAAATGAATTCAGCTCACTTAAAACAAACATGTTAAACGAAGAAACACCAGTCCGTTATCAAATAGTACTGAAAGACAAATTATCGTTATCTTACACCAAACTTTAATAATGGTGTTATCGTAATTTTTTATTATTACGTATAACTAAATTAATTACTTACGATGTATTGTATAACTAATGAATAAGGTGTATATGGTAAGTCACTTTAAAACTTTATCCGAACTCTCAGTAATTCACTGCAAGATAGTATTAGAAAATCAGCTCTTATTGAACATTGTTTGTGCAAGCTTCAAAAGCTTTTTTTTTACACTAAAAACCCTGCAGCAGATACGTCATATTATGTTCAATGCAACAAATACAACTTTTATACAACAACGAAGAATTATTCTCACATACCTTATTAGTTCACGACTACCAACCTTCAACCGTGTTGTTCACTTCTTTACCCTGTTAGAATACAACATTAGTTAACTCTACACTAGAAGCACGGGTCCTCTTCCTTCGCCTGGCAACTAATAAGTGAAACCATTATCCACACAATGATAAATATAAGTGAAATAACAAATAGATAACAGGGGCGGAAAGAATAAGTTTCTAGAATTATTGATACTATATAACTAATTGAAGAGTATATACTACATATTCACATGAATGTTTTAATTACAGGTTTTTAAATGAAAAGTTTGGTAGATGGAAATTTGTACATGTATTAGAAAAACCAGAGGTTACAACCTGCTTATGCTAACGTTACAACACATAACACCATTAACTGTATAGCTAACATAATAAATGAGTAAGTTATAACGGTTCAAATTTGTGACCCTGGCTGTAATACATCCCTCTCCACTGCAGTTTCTCTAAAAATTTTTTGTATATACTAATATTAGTATTGCATAATATAATTCTACCAGTCGCATAGCAAACAGTTAAAAGTTGTAGAAGTTAAATTAAAACCATTCCGCAGCTTAACATTAGAACTGCCATTGCATCGTTTAGTTAATCTAGTATTCAAAAACATGTTAGTTGTGGGAATACAATTTGGTGAGGTTAAAGTAGTGTTATCTTTTCCAACCCATAAAATACTGTACTGCATGTTTGTTACAGCTGGGCGCCTTGGTAACCAAAAGTGTATCGGGGAAGATAAAACTAAACTCTAATAAACCCTCGACAGACGCGATAGTCTAACATACAATGCCCCTGAAGTACACCGGGGTTTTCTGAATGTTAAAGTAACCCAAGGTATAGTTGGTTGACAAACGGCTAATAGTAAAAGGTAAACTCCCTGTAAGGTAATACGGCTAACTGTGGAATTTAATCCTGCATTCTTGCATGAGAGTGGGTTGAGGGCCGTTTTTGTTTTAGCACAAGAAAAGACGAAACTTAACGGCGCCAGGGTATTTAAATTTCCAATACCAAAAGTTTCGGAAAACACAGAAACCCATATGTTTCAAAAAGCTTAATCACAAGAATAAAAAATATCTGACCCGCTAGTCCTTTCTACTTCAAATCTGTAAGGAAGAATTTATCATTAATCAAAAATAAAACCACCATTTGCGGTTCTCCACTTAAATGCCAATACAAACAAAATAGTTTCTGTGAAGTACCAAATACTTCTTCAAACTCCACTTTTAAGTTTATTGTTATGTGAATATTAAACTTTCAGTATTTTACCAATATGAAGGTGATATTGCCTTAAATTTCAGAACAAACAGCGTGTGACCATACTTTCATACTTTTCTTGTCAAACCAAAATAAATTATTCAGATTGTAACTAAAGTTTCAGGCATAAACCAAAATTTAGTTTTGTTAGTTTAAGATGTTTACCGTAATATACAAGAAATTAAATTCAATACCTTAAAATTTTTGATATAGTTATTAAATAATTAAATTAACTTACTTCATGAAAAAGCAAAATTTACAATTATTAACGTTTTGTTCTCTTTCTCAGTTCTGTTGAAAGATTACATGTTTTTAAAAGAAAATTGAAAGTATAATTATTCAACTAATTGTTATTCAAATTTTCCATAGATTTCACCTATTTTTTAGGCACAAACAAAACTAGCTCGTATTGTAAACACAAATAATCTTGGTTCAAAATTTAAAGCAAACAATGTTAAAATTTTCATTTTAAGTAGTTACGCTAGGTCAAAATGAGTTTTTCTTTATAACATAGAAGAGTCCTTCAGCTAACAGCAAACATCTGCTTCACAAGGCTAAAGTAACCAAGATAAATAAGTGTCAACAATTTTTCTGTATAGCACGAATATTGCATCCTACAGCTTGCTCTGAATTATCTTCTTCATACATAAATGCAAATTTCTATTTTGTTAAACTTAGAGGTCCAAGATATAACTTGACCTTTTTTCTTTGTCTTAATAAAATCATTAATAGGTGAAACTAATGACGAAAAATCCTTTATGAACCGACGAAACCAACTGCACATTCTTTTAACTTTTTAACTTCAGTCATGGTGTTTGGACGGGGAAAGTTAACCATAGTGGAAACTTTATTAGGGTCTGTGCCGAGCAAATTTAAACCTATAATATTACCCAAAATTTAAGAGACTTTTTGAAGATTTCGCATTTTTTTCAAATTGATAGTTAGATTTGCCTCTCTAAGACGCTCCTTTACCTCGGATAATAATTTCAAATGTTCTTCAAACGATGATGAACAAAATATGATATCGTCTCCAAATAACAAAATACATGAGATTCAGAACGTAGACCGAAAATTGCATCAACTAATCGCTCTTGAATCTGCGCCGAGTTTTTCAAACCAAAAGGCATACATGTGAACCTATACTGTCTTCGCAAAATAACGATAAAAGCAGTCTAATTTTTAGATGACTCACTAAGGGGAATTTGTCAAAAAAACTTTCTTAAATCGAGGCTGGAAATGTAGTTTGCTCCTCTCAGCATTATAGTATTCTATCTACATTTGCAAGTGGGTACGAGTTGTGAACAGTTAAATCATTCAAAGCTCTATCATCAATCCAGGAACGATAGTCACCATCAGATTTCTTAACCAATAACACAGGTGATGACCATGAACTGTTGCACGGTTCAATAATCTTGAGCCGCAATATGTCGTCCAACTTATCGTTCAATATCTTATTGATGTTAGATGACATCACTTAAGGTTTCTACGAAAAGGTTTGGCATCTCCTGTATCGATATACATTTTGACCAAATTAGTGCGTCCTAACCTAGCTTCACTGCTAATTTTATTGTACGACTATTATATCTTGAGCTTGTGTATGTTGAACATCTGAGAGATTATGTAAATCGACCAAAAAAACATTGTAACTAATAGCGATAGAAGGTGAACCTAAATACTAAACAACGTTGTCAACTTCACTCTGAATGAACCATTTATTATTCTTAAAGTCAGCAATTATACCAAATAATTTGGCAAAGTCACTATTAAATATAAACGCATGGGGTAGAGCAGGCGCAACTAATGCACTGAGAAACGACAAACCTTACCAACACAAATAGGTAAATTGACTGAAGCCAAAACAAACTTTAATGCACCATCTGCTGTAGCAGTACCTGTTTTTTCTGAACTAAAAACTTTTAATCTCAACTTTTCCATTAATGGAAGAACCAAAGATCCAATCACGGAAGTAGTACATCCAAAATTCAAAAGACCTGTAATGTTTCTATCAAAGAGTTTTACCATAACGTACAGACGATTACCACAAACTTTTTCCACGAACAGGGAATCAGTCTTAGGTTTAGAAGACGTTCAACAAAAAATGTTCACAACATCAAGCCATTTTAACCATTTAGTTTTACAGAAAACTTTTCTTGTTTACACAACATAACCGTAGCTTTTTAAATGACGCAGAATGCCGACTACTTTGCATCTGCCGCTTCATTAGTTTTTTAAACATAACTAACATGAAGTCGCCTTACTCCTTTCTGATCACATCCATAACAAAAAATTTTTCTAAATGCTCTACAATTTCTAAGCAAATGACCACCTTGCGAACCATTCCATCAAACTAATTTATCTATCGTAATCGGTTCAGGCGAATTAACAACTGGCGGCTCAGACGTACCATTACCAACTATATGTACTTTAGGAAAGGGCGATTTATTTTTATATACCCTTACTCCTAGCTGCATACATTTTCTCATCCGTTGCAAAAAGATTATTTTCAAAGTGTTGTTTTAAATCGCTAAAAGATTTATTAGGCTTACTAGAAGACACCAAAACAAATATTTGTTATATCAAGAAAGCTCCCTTTATTTTCTGCACAACTTTAACAAAGTGAACACATCCGGAATTTCCGACAAAGCAAGTGCTGAAATAAAATCAGTGGTCATATTTTTTATCATCTTAATTTTAATTACTTCAGCTGGATCATTGGCGAGTCTACTAAACAATGTCTGCATATGTACTTTCATCTTTTCCTTGACAACGATTTTTAATTTTCTCCCAAATAGCATCATCTGGAAAACCAGCTAACAAATCTTCTTTTGAGCATTCTACCAGAGAACTTCAATCTTTTGAAGAATTCCTTACACTCTGGAACCAAATTAAAGCGTGCCCCATGAATAACTCACAGGCAGCACCAAATAAGTCAACCTCAAGGACCTTACGAGAGTGCGCTAACTTGCTAACTCTATCCAAGAATGAATACAATTGCATAGGCAAAGAGGTGTTATGTACATAACAGTATGACTAGGCACACTATCTACCGAAGAAGGTACTAAAATACTTCTATCAAGGTTAGTGGACTCTAAACTTTTATTGACTTTATCGTATAATTTGGCTTATAAGGGAAGTATGGTAGCCAATGTCTCATTTCTAAATTTACCAACTTTCTCTGGATTTTTAAAAGGACTCTTTATGTGCTTAACACGACCAGATAGGTGTATCAACCTTGAACAAACTCTCTTAAAAACTGAATCTGAAGAGCCTCCGACAAATTCCAATAAAATATTCTGAACTAACTCAATGGAAGCATTAATCTCATTACATACGATCGACGCCCACACGTTGATTGTGCTATAGTATGCTATATGTTTGTTACAGCAGGGCGCCAAGGTAACTAAAAGTGTATCAGGGGAGGATGAAACTAAACTCTAAGAAGCCCTTGCCAGTTTAACACATAATGTCCCTGAAGTACACCGGGGTTTTCTGAATGATAAAGTAGCCCAAGATAAAGTTGGTTGGCCAATGACTAATAATAATACGTGGAGATGTTTCCCTTATGAAGACAGCAAGAGAGTTCTTGTACTTGTTTGAAACTAATGTTATCAAGCGTGTTACCTGCGTATGAGACACATAGCCTGTTCCTATACTAGATAAAATTACTAAACCTCAGGACTTCAAACAAACCTACAATTATCAAATATGAATAAATACATTAGTGTATTAATATGAATGGGACAACCTCGTGTAACTATAGCAGGAACTTAATGTGAATAATTAAACTTTTAAAGCAAAACACAAGCAAAGATTGCATCGTCCAAGCAAATTATAGGGACTTACAATGAACGGAATTTATTTCTGCTACAGTACCGTAGAATGGGGTGAAAGGGGACACTTTTTAGGAGTTTCCGGTGATAATTTCTTCATTTTAAAATAATTTAACCTAGTTTCTATGTTATTTAATGTCTATATCTGTAAGGATATATACATAAGTAACAAAACATACATATTTTTAAAATTTACAGGATTTTTTTAATTTTTACTTACTGTCGCTTTTCACCTTACAATCGGGGTGATTAGGGACATGTTATATTTTATCATGTTTACAAACATACTGTTCCTAAACTACCAGTAGAAGGGGTGAAAAGGGACAGCAGGACAGTTTTTAAAAAATAAAAAATCAAAATTAGAGTACAAGTATCTTTTTAGTTAAGGTATAAAATTTATTTTTATATACATGCGTTAGTGCCACTCATCTACATTAACATTAAACTTCATGAGTGCACGTCGAAATAGTTGTGGATGAAGTAGACGTCCTACAATTCACTTTTTATCAAAAAACGTTGGTCTTCCTTATCTGGCCACTTAAATGTTGATCCAGGATTGATTTTTGTTTCCACATATCTCACTCTTCATATTCTTTGGTTTGATTTCCTTCCAGTGTATTGGTTATCATTCCTATAAACCAATTTTGATTCGCTTTTTTGGAAGCAGTTGCACGACTTTGACTGAAGTCCACCACAATCTAGGCATTTTCTTCCAGAACTGCCCCTTCAGTGAGACTGCAGAGTCTAGTAATAGTCGAACCATTCATCTGGACATAATGCACATCCTCTAGCACTTCTTGTTCTGCAACAGATTCTAAATCAGAAGAATTTATTTCATTTTCTGATGATTCTCGTTGATTGTTGTCCAATGTCATTGAGCTGTCTTCAGAACAAAGATCAAAACGTTGGACACTCTTATCAGGTTCAACATTATTTCGTTTTTTAGGAACTCGTGACTTACAACCTTCATACCTCATTTCCTTTAATAATGTCACTATTGAATCATCCACCGAACCAGTGTCATTCTCACTTGCATACTCAGTAGGGAGCCGGTCCAACACTTTTTATGAATTTTCTAAATTCAACTATAATGTTTTCCTTAGCATTCTCGCGAATTTTTTGAGTTAACTGCATGAGAAGCTGAGGAAATAAATCTTTTGCGATAGTCGGTTGCTTCCTACCCGGACCCTTCTTCCATTTTAACAAAATTTGTCGCCATGCATTCTTTAAAGGCGAAAAAAAAGCCACATCGAGTGGCTGTGTTAAATGCGTAGAATTACTGGGTAAAAACACAAACTCTGTGTTATTTTCTTCACACATCTCAATAGCACTGATTGACAAGTGTGAGGACAAATTGTCTTCTAAAAGGATTTTCCGTCCAGGTAATTTTGATGCATATGGTAAAACAATGGTTTTTACCCAATCTTGAAAGCAAAAAGAATCAAACCAACCCGTCGCACTTCTGTTGTATCTGACATTACTGGGTCCACCAATTGTCCAGCTATCATACAAATGTAGTGTTTTGTACACTATATATTCTGGGAGAAGCACACCATCCCTTGCAGCAGCATACATCAAAGACGTTGATGTTTTTGTGCTGTTTATTACACAATCAGGGTGTTTTACACCATGTTTGGCAATAATTTTTTTACGTCCTGGGTCATTGCTCAAACAGGTCTCATCATAATTAATAATATTTGATGGAGGTACATCTTTCCACGTTTCTTCAAGCTTAGTGAAATAAGAGTTTATTGTTTCCTGGTTAACTCCTGCTCTTGCCCGTTTAACATTTTGACACGTTCTTTCAGTCAAGGCACCTTTATAACAGTTTAAGAAACTATATACAAAATCTTTCCCACAAAAATTGTTCTTAAATTTTGACACATTTTGACCTTTAGAATCTAGATAACTCTTAACTATACACCTTAAATCATAACCATCTAAGGGATAACTCCACTCAGAACAGGTGATTAGGCACTTCGCTAAATGTACTTTAACTTGAGCAGAAAGGACAGGCTGGCCACCGACCTTTAACGGTTTCTTTTGCATTTCAGAACATCTTTTATGTCGATGTAATACTAACTTGGGAATGCCATATTTCAATGCAGCTTTCCTTAAAGACAGACCTCTAGATACCGCGTTTAGAGCCTCCTCAATTTCAGCAGCAGTGTGCGAATCTTGATGTTTCCCTCTCAGGTTAGGTTTATAGGTTCTTGGCATTGTTCAATTTATGTTATTCATTCACCTGCAACAAATTTTGTACATATAAGGCTGCTATTATAGTTACAGTACCTATGAGAAAACCTAAAGAGATAACACAAATAGTATATTTTCAAGGTGTCCCTTTTCACCCCAACTCACATTAAAAAAAGGCACTTACTCAATTTTTAGGTTGTATAATTTGAAATAAAATGAAATAAATAATAATAAAGGTCAGAACGCAAACCTATAAGTATATCCACAATGTGAACTGTAATTGTAAAAAATATATTGATATTTACCTTGCTATACAGATAAAGTTACTTTCTTCTTTCAAAAACCACTAATCAGCTGATCATGGGCAAAACAAAATGGTGAAACATCTGACTGAAACAAAGTGTACTAATGGAGTCAAAATGGACACCACACATGTATTGTTTACTACAAAATTATAAAACATTTAAAAATATTTTCTAAACTGGATAATATTAACGTAAATATACTTTTACTGATTTTTGTCCCTATTCACACCAGCGTCCCTTTTCACCCCATTCTACGGTATCTAATGCTTTGTAATTGCAGGTACTGATTCTGTGCCTTGTAATACAAGTTTATGAACAGTTCAATTTCTATCACAACTTTGTTTTAATTTTGTTATTGTATCGATAAGCATTTGCATTACAGTATTAGACATATTATTAGCACTCGAAATTTATAGGCTTTAAATAGGAATAAATTCGTGGGAATAAAGCAACCATTTTAGACTGTCTTTTAATGGTGTGATCACTGTCTGTTTTTAGTATTTTATATTGTACCCACTGCATTGCATTTTACACTACTTGTAGAATTAACAGTATTTAAAAACTTCCCCACCATCACCACCACAGCCACTACCACTAGCGGCTATTATATTGATTCGTTTTATTTACAGTTAGTAGTTACATTGCACTTGCATATCAGCACATAGAATGTAGCCAGCAACAAAAATGTAGCAAACAATAGTTCAAAGTTTGAGCTAAGGAATTCTAGTCTTCACAGATAGATTTATTTAATTTACATTTATTCATAAGTTAGTATTCACGTTATCACTTTATAGCACATCCATTTGCCAACCAAGTGTCAGACCCTACAACAACATTTGAATATTATTTGTACGCTTAGTATAGGCCTTGTATTTTATAGCAACACTAATCAGCTAATTAGCAATTATACTTTTTGAAAGTTATCGCAGTTTTAAGCTTACTCACATTTGTTTTTATATTTTGTTCTTACGTGATCTCATAAGAGTCGATAACTACAATAACTAGGATTAACTTAATTTAGAGGATCAGAAGTTGTATATGCCGACAGTTTGCTAGCATCCAATTAGCCATGAGTTAGTGCATATAGTAAAATATTAAGTAATAGGCAAATAACTTGAGATGTATGCAAATTGTGTTAAAAGTATTGTCTGTTTGTATAAGGTGATTTCTAAGGACATAAATTGAAAACAACCATTTTTGGAGACTTTTACCAATAACTTTAAATACGGGTTAGTTTAATAGTTTGTTAACTAACATCATATTTTAACTGATTCTATTAATTGTAGATTATCATTATAAATGTCAAAATGCAATAAGTATCTAAAGGTGCTGTAGTAAATTTGCATAGAATTGTAAATGCTGCATGGTACACATGCACATGCACAAATGCACACATATTTGCACAAATCAAACTCGTGTGTGCATGTACACCTATGTGCACACTAGCATAAAAAAACAGGAGCCCAAGATTACTTACTCCTATGTTCACACATCTAGCATATGCATGTGTGTCCACCCATACACAGATGTGCATTAATCTTATAACAAACAGATTCCTCATGTGCATTTCCACTAAGGTGAACACTGTATATGCACATGTGTATCAGTGCTTGTGTGTATTCACACAGACAAGAATGAACACAGGTGCAAGCACATGTGCATGCACTGATACACATATGAGTGTGTACGCATACATGTTACATATGTACAAGTATGCAGTACGTCATTGTCACCTGCAAAAATCCAAGCATATTCGCCAATGCATGCACACATGGATTCATGCACGTATGCATTCGTTGAGTTTGCAACAGTATGCATGCATGCAAATTGTACACACACACACCTATGCATGCACACACGCACACATGCATGCATGCACACACATGCATGCACACACATCACACACGCACACATACACACACACACACACATGTATGCATGCATGCACATACACCAACACTACACACATTCAGTATCTGAGCAGAAGTCTATATCATTGTGCATAAGAACTCATTTCCAATTCTTTAAATTGCTATTTAACAAATGTTTGCCTACACTTTTTTATTAGTTTTATACAATGGTTAAGTATTCGTTATACCTGTACTTGCACCAATAACAATGCTTAATACCTATTATATGGTCAAATCAAAAGTTTAGAAGATTGCATTTTTAAAGTGCTTGCTTTCATTCCAATTATTTAAATATTGTATCTCAAACTTATTTCATGCAAATTATTAAGAAATCATGTTTAAAAATCAATTACTATACTCTTATTTGTTTTAGGTATAGTTTTTGAAAAGCGCGAAATATATAAAAGCATTACTCCTCCAAAAGCAACTAACCTGGATATATCACAAGGGCGTGCAATTTCTGGTCATCAAAAAGTGCTTACAACTAGTACAAATAATGGTGAGTGTTTAATTCGTAACACATGTATTACATAGTAACGATATAATTATTGAATTTTAAGACAGAATTTTTTTATATTAGTAATAACTGATGTATAGAATGGATTATAAGGTAACTGTTGAAAAACTCCTTAAGGAGGAACTGAAATACAAATTGCAAATACGCAATACAAGCACTAATAATTTAAATGTTTCACATTTAAGAAAGGCTCTTCGGGCAATAATAAATAAGGATATCGATAAAAGTTTTGACTATCTGATTAAAATTAAGGACGTCGTCCTAGCGATTAAAGATTTGATAGAAAGATTAGAAGATTTATTAGATAATAGGAAAAAACTAATATTGACTTGCATGTATCAAAAAAATGAAACAAAATTTGCACACAGCTTTAGTAGATTAAATAATTCAATGCCCGAGGATAATAAAGATGAATAGGTAAAAGACGATTTACAGGAGCAGTTACTTAAATTAATTGATTCTTATAAACAAATTCAACACCAAACTTTAATTATTAAAAATAATATCTCACAAAAAAGCCTGTTAGTAACCCCACTTTAGAAACCACCTTTAAAGAACAACTAAAACTAGAACTTTCTACTAATGTTATGAACGAACAACCACCAATTGAAATACAAAAATTAAATTCATGTCTACTAATTGTAAATTTACCAAGTAGTAATAACATTAGTTAAAAAAGTTTTTTTTTATTAATTCTCAATTTAATAATTCAGTAATTTATAAAATCACCCCAGTGGTTAAATGAAAATTAAAATGTTCAAGAAACTCATCAGTGAATGCTTTCTTAGAACGTATAGAAGAACTTAAAGTCGTTAAAAATATGAGTGATATACAGCTTATGAATGAAGCATGTGATTTGTTTGATAATAAAGCTTTAGTTGGTATAGAGCAAATAAAATTTTGTTTAACACTTGAGAAGAGCTAAAAGCTGGTCTTAAAGACGAATTTTTACCAGTTAATTATGATAAAATATTAAAGACTGAAATTAATAATATAACACATGAAGATAATAAAATCATGGGTATTTTGTTACGTTTATTTTTCTACATAAATTAAATACCCTATATAGTGTACCTGTTCAGTATAAGCCCGCTTAACATAATTTTAACTCAAATCCACTTTACTTTTAAAACGAAAATTTGTTCGATAAATTAAATAGTCAATACCTTGTTTTAGGTATCCATTAATTTGTTAAACATTCCGATAACGTATAATTGCTTTATCTTTTGTTTCCCATTTAAAGATTTGTCGAAATAATAGATCCTACTATTACCTGACAGCCTGTTTCCCAGTTTGCCAATCGCGCTTCGATAACGCGAGGACTGCAGCTTGTGCATTGAAATATTTTCTACATTATTCGTCACAGTACTTCAAAAGCAATGCACGTTTCTTTGTTTGACAAGTAGGAGGTATCTTGTGAATATTGCTCTTAACTGGAGGGCAAATTGGTTCTTTCTTTATGTAGGCCCAACTGATCGTTGACGTAGAACAATTGCTCTTGTCTGTAGACCGCTGCTGCTCACCCCCGACTACTTGCAAGCTAAGTATCCAAACACATACAGGTATACAACTTGTTTTCTTTTGTGTATATCAAGGACATATTCCGTATCGGCGTTTGGTGTAGTTACGTGATAAGGAACATGACACTGTAGAACTATTGTTTGTTGCTGCGAATCGATATTATCGCTCTACAGGTGGATGTACTATTGTTAAAAATGTTTGTCAGACACACGTTTATTCTTTTCTACTGATTGGTTTATTTTACAAGCGGTATTATGTACAATTTAAAAGAATGTTTGACAAAGGTCTCACACGTTAATTCTTTCCTACTGATTAGTTTATTTTACAAAAAGTATTAGGTGCAATTTTAAAAACGCTCGACAAAAGCTCTCACATGTTTATTTACTACTGATTAATTTTATTTTGTGTAAAATACGAGATGTGCACTTCGTATCTAAAGTACTAAATTGTTCATATCACATACTTGTTTGCTTTGAATGAGTAACGCTTAATTTATTGCTTTTGCTTGTTTGTACAGAATCCTTTATTTATTTTTAATTGTTAATAGATAATCGTGAGCGACGTGCTTTTTTGGGTTTCTTGGTGTGTAGGGGAATCCCCCTACTCTCCGCGTTTGATAGTTAGCCTGATATTTACTTTTCTTCCGGCTACGTCTAGATACGTAGCATACATTCTGGCGTCCAACGTGAGACTGCGAGTTTGTTTTAGTTAATTTTTTTGTGCTCCGATTTTGTTTCGTGTAACTTTGGCCCCGATTTTGTTTTAGTTAACGGTTACTTCGATTTCGTTTTGATTAATTTCTGCTCAGAGTTTGTTTTAGTTAATTTTTGTTCCTATTTTTTTTTGTTGTTAGTGCCTAAGTTCCTACATTACCCGCATTTCTCAGCCTGATGCTACTTGTTTTTCTTCCTTTATGTTCAACCTATTGTTGATTTTTCCTTTTTCTTTCGGCTCTTTGATGTTCCCTATGTGAGAATCGGTTTTCTTTATTTCTTGTATGGGTTTGATCTTCTTGAATTCTGATTTTGTTCTCTGCCGTGATTGCTAAATATCCTTGGTTAGCTCATGTCAGATTATTGGACTTGTGTTTTCGCCAATAATCCTAGTCCATTTAAAACGCTGGCTCTCGAGATTCTGTTTGCTAGAAAATTAAAATTATATGAATTTTTAAAAAAACTAGCCGATGATGGATCCATTCACTAAATCACAATTTATACCAATGGCTATACCTTTTAGGCACTCTTTTTCACTACCAAGAGTTAATACATTATGTTCTGCTTTAAAATTTACACACCTAAAATGATGACTAACATGCGACTCTGCAACCATAAGGAACATCTTGCAAACCACACAAATTCAAAACAAGACATGTATCTAAATAATATACAAGATATCAGGTACTAAAACCACAAAATTTGAGGAAATTAAAGTCATTCACATCTAAATACTTCAAGGATTTACTATTTTTTAAAAGTTTTAAACAAACGACAGGTGATTGGAATATAATTTTGCCACACGGCTAATCATATGTCTGTCCTGGAAAGACAGTTCTTTATATTTGTGTTGTATTTATGGCTTTTCCATAATAATGAATTGTATTTGGAATGCTAAAACGTAAAAGCATACATTTGTCTCTTCATTTTATTTCAGCACTAAGGTAGAGCATGTAGAATTAACTTTAGGATTACCGACTGAAGCACTTTTAGCAGTTTTTCGTAGATTTTTTTTTAACCGAACATATATTTACTTATTTCATTGGTGCTGCTACTGGAATTCACGACCTCTTACATTAATCTGTAGAAGTAGAAGACATTAAATAGTAGCTTAATCCCCTCTTTATCCTCAACCCCCATTTCGGTTATTTTTTGGAAACTGGGTTCAAATCGGTTAAAATTTATTTATTTCGGGTAATTGGTGAGCAACTTTAAACCTATGTAAAACTTTATTTCGTTATAGTAAAAATTGAAACTTTTTTTAACTCTCGTCTTGTTTGACTTCGAGTCACTTTCGAACTTTTGAGACCACTGTAGTTATTTTAGATGCTAACTTTACTAAGACTCCAAGTTTATCGTTTGTATTGTTGCTAATTGGTTTACTAATTACAACAGTTTCCAAAAACATTGCCCATCAGAATATCTACACAAACTTTGCCAAAATTCAAATTGTTAAATCGTAACACTTTAGTTTTAATTAAAAATGATAACTTTCTTCATCTTCAGTGAAAATTGGGTAGGAACATTCATTTGCATATGGGCAAGGATAATGTTGATTGCAATACTACCGGTAAAACAGATAGACCCTGTCTTTTTCCCAGAAGGAATTAATTGTATAATTTGTATGCTTGTGTTGTAAGCATTAGTGTATTTAAAAAATTTTAAACTACTTAATTATAATTTTCTGTACCTTTCTTTTTTTATTTTATTTGCTTACTTAAAATAAAGTTTGTTTATTTTAGTGGTTAAAATGTTAGGCCACATTGTTCATTCTTTCTTACTTCTTTATGCTCTCCTTAAAAATGCATTTGTTCATGCCAAATGGAGTTCTCTGCAAATGTAACAATCTTTTTTTAAAAATTACAATGATATTTTCCAAAACAAAGTATGTTTTTAGAACTAGTCTGCAAATTCTACAAAGTACTTGCAAAGCTGTTCCTATAAATATTCTTGCATCCAAACTCTAAAAATGTGTATTCATGCATATTAAAAAATAAATCTAGGTACAAATATACGAAGAAAAAGTTTTTGTCAGTGTTAGAGCGCGTTTTGTTAAAGTAGAGATTTCCATATATCATAAGGTATAGCTCACTAGTAAATATAGATAAGTTAAAAGAAAAATTGACATTTATAGACTTGATTGAAAGGTGAGGTATCTATGCATAACTACAATATTGTAACTAACTTTGACCTGTGTATATTCCCTCTCTCTCCTGGCTCGGTACACGTCAACCAAGGTCATACTTTGTTCCCATGACATACTTGTCTATACTAATCATATTTTTGTAAATCCCTGTTACAGAATCGTTTCTCATGCACCTTCGTTTCGTTCTCAAGACTTGTGCGTTGATACGCTTATATTTTTTGTAATACTCTATTTCTTATGCGGCATTTTCCAGCTGTGGTTTAATGACTATTGTCTTACACATCATGTTCAGGTTATTTGCTTGTCCTAGTTAAAGGTTCTCATGCAGTGTTTGTGTACCTTCCCATGGTTGAACATATCAAAACGTTACTGGCTTTAAAGGTTACTCCTCTTTTTATATCTTGTGCAAAATACATTTTTATTAAAATCCCAACTGCTTCTAAATTTCTAAATATACAGATTGCTTTCCTGTTAACAATATAAGTTATAACTTTGCTTATACTACCAAAATTGTATAAGGAAAAATTTAATGGATCAATTATAACGTAATCAGTGTTTATTGTAGACATTATCTTGCAAAAATAAAACGTACAATGATATATTCTCCGAAAGATTAAAATAAGTATTAACTTTTTTCAAATGTATAAAATTAAACTCTTAATATGTAATCTTAAAAGAATCGCAAAATACTGAATTTAAACATAATTGCCATAATAATGCCTTATGCAGAGTCCGCCAATACACAATTTTTTCTATGATACATGATGCTTTTAAAATTGAAAACAGTTTCCAAAATAAGTAGCAATAAACCAGATATTTCCCATAGCAGAGACTATTAAAATTAAAATTTGGTTGTAATATATTCAAAGCTAGATGAATTTTTTTAATGGCTACTTATACAGCACTAAATGAAACATATTGCGATGGAAAATGTGGAAAATTTCATAAACACAATATTCTAACAGAAATTTACCCATTTTAGTGCCAAAATTTCCTTTAAATAGCCTTTCGTCAATAATTAGTCTTTAAATTTAAAAATAATCTATACAAGATACAGCAGAAAGAATTGAAATTGGCATTTAGATTTAAATATTGTCACACTGAATGGTGACTCACAACTTTTACCTTGATTATAATTAAAATTAATTTTTGGCATGCATATATTAATATCTTTTTTGGTTAAAAGACTTTAAAGGATTGTGTTGTATGTGTTCCTGTACCTATGGCATCAGTCAATTGTTCAATTAGAAGCATATCATATTACTCTTTACAAAAATGGACATCAGACAATTACATGACAAATTGTGGTGCTGCACGGGTATCATCGCAAAGAAACTTAAGAAGCTTACATAAGGAGCCATTACACAAACTCTGCGTATCAATGCACTTGAATACTGCAGCAAATATTTAATTTTAGATGATAATGATTTTTTATAGAAATTTACCTAGATTTAACACTAGTTAGTAATCATGCAACAAATCAGTTGTTGCTAAAACTAGTAGCTATTAACTTATAAATGATTAAATTAACAAGTAAGTTTATTTCTGTAACAACATGGTGAATATTATATATGATAAAACTAACACAACTTTTTTTTTAGCTAATATTCATTCTTCAGTGATATATAACCACTCTGTTAAAAGACACGAGGGTAAATCATATGGTAAGAATGCTAAGTTTGAATTGAGAGATGGGCTTATTAAAATCAAGGAAGACGGCTTCTACTCATTGCATGTTAAGGTATGTAGTATTTTAAATTGATGTTAGTTAGTGGCATAGTGAGCACAAAAGGATTTAAAATATAATTAAAATTGACTGTAATTATTAAAGGGACCAAACCTAAAGTCAATAAAACAATACAATCAGATATTAAAATTATTTTGGTTTCTAATAACAATAACGAAACTCGTATAAAGCTTTTAAAGACCATTAGGTACGTTCAGATGCAATCCGTTGATGTAAACCTGAACAGTTCTATCTATGGGATTTGGTCTAATTTGCTTTATATTCCACAAATTCATAAAAAATCTGTATATAAACAAATATCAATGTTAACATGAATTAGTGCAGAAAACATGGATCTAATCATGATAGCTATGAAAACAAAAAACAAAAAAAATACAAGAAGGTATATATATATATATATATATATATATATATACCTTCTTGTATATATAAATATATATATATATATATATATATATATATATTACACTGTACTTTTGCATTTAGAAGAAGCTCCACTGTCGACATAAAAATACTCTACTTTCCGGGAACCTTGGTGATTTCTTCATGCCCCACAGTTGGGCTATCATAAAAATGCACTGGATTCTTTATTGGAAGGGTTCCAAAATTTGTGCCCCTATTTGGGTTGATATAACACTCGCTGAAAATAAAAAAACTCCACTAATTTTTACCTAAATAAATTTTCGAGTCCAAGCTTTGATTACAAAATGTTTTAGTTGCGTACCTTCTATAGATGCTTTCCAAACTGATACTCCATGGCTAGCTCTGCTCACTGCCTGTTCAGAGATACTCACAACAGCTACTCATTCTTTCAATAACCTTCATAATTAATAAAAAAAAAGTAAACAAATAATTCGACAAAAACATACAACTCTTTTATTCTGACAACATAAATAATAAATTCACACAATCTCAATATTTACAATATTTATCCCAGTTAAACATTTTATACCCCTACTCGATAATAAAGTCATTAATCAAATATACCCGCAATTTTATGCTTTTCTACATTCATTGTTCATTTTAAAGTAGATGGGCCTATCCCAGAACCTTAATTTATTTTCCTCTGGTCTATGGTGAGCTCAGTATAAATTTTTTTATAAGTGTGCACAAATTTTTGCACTTAAAAATTATTCAAAAAACCCGTTTACTTCTTACATCTGTGAAGTATTATACAAGCATTTACACCCTCATAATTATAATAAAAAAATTGTCTTTTACATATGTCAATAAAATCAATTTTTGGTTCATAAAGATTTTCACCAAATAAAATTCAAATCACTAATAGTTTAAATAAATCAATGCAAGCACAACAGTTTCAACAAAAAAATTCGTTTCCTGGAGAGTCTTCTTTCAGATCACCACCTCTGTAGATGTCTTCCAAATTGACTGCACGTACCTGGATCATTCCATGTTGCTGCTTTCCATTGTCAACAGCAATCCCATCTCAAACTCGTTGTTCACCCCAAATCCTTAACAATTCCTCTGGACAGCTGCTCCAGGTCCAAACATCACCTCTTCTTCCACTCAATGTGCAACAAGCACCCTCATTCAATTTGTAAATAATTCTCTACTTACAAGTCATCCTGCTTCAAGTATTACTATGATTTACTATGGTTCACTCCGTTTAAACTAAGTTGCACATACTTTTGCATTAAAAAAACACTAGTAAATTTCAAGTCGGACTGCACTAGTCATGTGGTTTGAAGCTAGGATGATCTTCTGTAGACTTAGAAAATAAGAAAGCGCGAATGCCGCCTCCAGCAACGCTTATACAACCACAGCCCCACTTGAGTTGCCTGTATTTTTTTTACACATTCCTTGTAAAACTGCCAACAGCCACTCAATTCTACAAAATCCGCTTGCACGTAAACACAACAGTCTTTCAAAACTCAGAAATCGTTAACATCAACACTTCATTACCGCGAAAAACTGTCTCCACCCGCCAACCATCCAAATCTTCCTTTAATTTCCACTTTTCTGTTTACCCCACACAAATACAATCACGCCTTTCGTGTGCGCGTTCATACAATTATCTGCCTTGCACCCTCATAATAACATCTCAGCTTTGTGTTCCTTTCCTACCTAAAGTGTCTAATTTAGTTCTGCCTTTTTGTTATTTCTTTCTGTCCCGTGTTTTCTGTCTTGTTTGTAGTCCCTCTATTACTATACTGTTTACGGTTATTTCTCCTTTCTTTTATGTGCGCCTTAAAAAATCGATACCGTCTACAAACATGTTGCATCTTTATTCCTCTTATTGGTTTTTAAAAGTATACTTGTCTGGCACACGCTTGAAAATCTTTGTCCCTTGACCAACTGATATCTTCCATCTGTCTTTGTTACATATTAAATATTGTCTGTCGTTTAATTTTATCGATCTGTTTTGCAATGGTAAACCGTTGCTGTTAGCCTTGCAATCTTCCGTTAACACAATTTACTTCAAATTATATTCTCAACGCATACTGGCTTTTACCAGAATCGTTTATTTACCCCAAGTTTGTTCCATGGAATCCTTGACTATTTTAACGTGTTTACAATATTAAACTTTGTAACGTTCGTTGACGGCTTTTAGCTTATGCTGTATTTAATAAATGTACCTCGCTTAAATTATGGATTTTTATATTGAAAAGCTTTACAACTAATAACTTTTGTACACAATTTTCGACCTTGTCATCTATCTTAATTGTTGTCCTTGTGCTAAATTAACGTAAACAAATTAAACTTACATTATAATATGTAATTTTATCCCAATCTAATTATATTGAAACGTTTTAAATAAATTATTAATTTTTTTATACAGGGTACTTTTAAATACATAAATGCTTGGCCTATTTACACCTATCTAAGCCTACCCAATCACAGTAATATATATATATATATATATATATATATATATATATATATATATATATATATATATATATATATATATATATATAATGTTAAATAGGCTAAAGTTTACATAAAATAAATATAACTTACAAATTGAGAAAATAAAATTGACATCTAAATGAATGGATTTTGTACATAAAAGTTTTAGATTTTATTGCTTTTTATTTTATTTTATTTTATTTTATTTATTTATATTATTTTGTTCTCCTAATGACAAAAAAATAAGCGCAGATAAATCTGATGATTATTATAAACAACTTGTTGTTGGTTGTGAAATATCTGCAACTAGTGTTGACTGCAAAAAATATATGGGAAAAAATATTAAATAGGTAAATGTTCAAGTGCTGGGTGAACTTGGCAGCCACAGGCTGCTTACCCCACTTCACAACCACTGAATGTCAGAGAAATAGGGTATATAATTGTAAAACAATAGAATGGGACCGAACTGCATCTAACAAGAAAGAACAGCGCCTATGATGAAATACAACATACATAGAACAAGAAGTTGTTGAAAGCATATGTGTGGAGCACAGCACAGACAGTATGCCTATGAAATACGGGCAGTCTGAAAAGCATACAGAAGAATGGTAGCAGCCTTTGAAATGACGTGCTTCAGATGTATGAGGATGGACAAGCAAAGGTAATAACAAATAGGTTATAGAAACAGTAGGAAAACAAGGATATCTTTGGAAAAAAATTAGAGAAATAGAAGGGCAGTATACGTTCTAAGGCATTTTTGGGGAATAGTATGGGATATATGACAAGCAAAAATAGGAAAAAAAGGTGGATGTAGACCTAGATCAGATAGTGATAGATGAAAACTGTGCAAATTTCAAGGAAATCTGTAGGTTAGTTCAGAATAGGAAACAATGATGGTACGCGTCTAACCAGTTTCAAGACTGAAGACTGAATGATGTTGATGATATATATTCTATGGATTTTTAGGTTAGAACAAAGGTAGATGGGTGAGATGAATATTTATGAGAGTACAACAAGTATATAGAAGTCATGTAATAATTTAAAACATTTTCTAAGCTATAGCATAAGAATTCATAATTTAAAATAAGTTTTATGGTTAATTTTGCTTCATTTTAGAGTTAGGATAAAATTAATTAGAATTATTAAATATAATAGGTGTAAATCCGTAAGGTAAACACGTGCGTTTAAACATATAAGTATCTTGTAATGGCTGTGATAGGAGAGCTTTTCATTTGTAGCATAAAAATCGATAATTGAAGATGGTGAATTTGGTAGTAATTATTTTATTTGTGTACATACCTTAGTGTAAGGTAATATAAAGCTAGAATATTATAATTTTTCAAAGGTTTAGCAGGGTAAATACGTTCTTCATATTGATTTAAAAGCCTGTAAACAAATATCAAGATTTCTTAGAAAAAGATCGGTAAGAACGAATAACAAATCGATGTTAGTTAGGGATTGCACATTACATACAAAAATGGATCGATAATATAAAGAAAAAGACTGTGTTTTATATGAGATAGCAAAGAATCAAAGGTATCATATGGTTAGTTGTCATTGACTTTGAAACGTCTGTAAGACAAAGAAATTTTTAAAGATAGATAAGCAAGACAGAGATGCAGTGTGTTTTCATAAGACATCGGTTTGGAGAGAGTAATGAAAAGTACGGTAAAAGGCTACAGACAAAGTAGGACCATTAGACTGTGCATGTAAGAAAGGGAAAACGATAGTGTAGATTGGTAGGGTGGATTAGAGCTTGTTAACTGCGGGGATAAAGGTAAAGAAATATAACAAACGGGTTAAACAAGGATACAAAAAATCGATAACAAACGTAGAAAATTGAGGAAGGGTAAAAGACAAAGAACAAAACATTTTGAATGCAAGTTAGAGTGAGATGATAAGATGTGCACGAGTGAGGCGTTGGATGCTTGGATGGTAGCTAGTTGCCGAGGGATTTCGACGTTATAGATTTTTAATGACGGTTTTGAAATAAAATGCTTGTTTGCGAATGAAATTCCAAGATTTTTGAGACGGTTGGAAGACGGTTGCCAAGTTTACCGGGAATAACTCAAGGATAATGGCTGGTTTTTGAGAATTAGGCGACAGTTAGGTGTTGTGGTGTGCTTGAGTTTGTGGAATCTGTAGATGGTTTGGAAAACGTTACCGAGAAAGTGTGTTTGTGGGGTGGTGTGATATGATTCAGGAGGCATTTCTGAGTCTATATAAACTAAGAGGAGGCGGTAAACGCTCTCCTTCTTTTCCGATCGTCAGCCAAGTGTCGAACTACAATAATAAATGTAAATAAGTGAGTTGAAATTGTTAATTACAATTAATTGATTGTGCACAGTTGGTGCAAGTTTAATGTCGCAGTTGTGAGATATATAAAGTACAATTTGAAAAGCGAAGCTTGCTGTACGTATGTAGACTTCTTATTATTTATGGTTGGAGGCGCTTGGTGTGCACTGGGTTGCTGTAGTGGATGTTAATGGACCAGTAGCAAATGTGAGAGGGTTTGGAAGTACCGTACATTGGATGCTGAGAGAGATCTGGGTGGAGGAGTGCTGTTCTTGATGGTTGAAGTCGACAGGTGCTGATTCATGCATGTGCAGTCATGAAGCAGGACTACATCAGAGATGGTTTCAAAGCAGTGAGTTGGTTGTGCTACAGTCCAGGTAAATTAATTTTATAAAACTTTTTGATTGTTGTAGTTTTTTGGTGATTATGACGTTTTGTGTTTTTTTTTGGTGGATTTTGTTCTATTTTATGGACATTCTAATTGACTATATACCTTTGTGAAGGAATTATATGAAAATATATTCATGTACAATTCTATGTTATAAAATAAGTGTGTAATATTGGCTTTTGTACAAAGTAAATGGGTGTTTGTTAAATTTTCAGTGCAATAATTAGCACTTAGGTACAGAAAGGTTTTTTACTATGAGCTCGTATTAGGCTCGGGGTTTTAAAATAACGTTTAGGGATAAGCCCAGTTACTTCTTAATAATTATAGATGTGAATAGATAAATTTTGAAATCATTTTATGTTAATCTGACCTCTTTTAAAATTGATAATGGTTGTTAAATTTCAGAGTTGTGTACTAAGAGTGTAAATACAAAGACTTTTGAGTAGCAATTTTGATGTTACAATAAAGGGTGATAAAATTTTGGTAGTCAAATTTTTTTTGAATGGTGGGATAGTATTTTCAGAGAGCAAGTGAGCAGCCGTGACAAATATTCCTCAAAAAGCTGAGCAGAAAGCTGGAGGTTTGGCGTCTTACATGAAGAGCATCTTCAGAGGGTAATACAATAAGTGATACGAAATGGAAGTCTAAGTGGTAGGGCTTTCTTTACAGGTATATGCAGAGCATTTATGACATCTAATTTGTGGGGTTCGATTTTATTTTAGGTATTTTTGTAGGGTTACCGAAGCAAGATCCGCAGCTATATATATAGATTGGGTAGGAGGGTAGTACAAAATATTATGGAGGTACTATTCCAGAGGAGTAAGGTCCAAACCTTGATGTGTGTTTTAATCTAAATTGGGCAGCACACGCTGTTCAGGGTATCAATTGCTACTTTCATCAATACGAGAAATATAGGAATGGTTATGGTTTTTTTATCGTCATGGGGACATCCAGCATACAGACAAAACGTTCTGAATCAACAGTTTCAAGAAGGGAGCAGTAAAACTGTAATCAAGAATCATGTAGAGCCTTCCAGAAAGAAGCTAATTCATAGGTTTACAAAAGCGAGTAATACCTGTCTAGCGGTAACAAAGGAATGCTTGACGGGTGTCGCATTAGGATACACTCGCAGGATCTTTGCAAACAACGTGTTCTAGATTAATCTGGACGCTACTATTATTTAAGTATTAGGTGTAAAAAGGAACATTCTTTTATTTGGGAGTAGTTTCAGTCTAGATAAACGTGTGAGGTACATAAATCAATGCGTGTTATATAAACTTAGTATTGTATAAATTATTAGTAACTGGTGTTTCGGCAGTGTTTAATTCCCGTGTTTAGAAGATTAATTGGTGCCTACGAATAATGTTAGCTTATGTAAATAAAGATTTGTAAATAATAATTGCTTTTGTGATTAATTATATAGATTTGTATGTGTTGCAAATAAAAGCATTGATACGAGAATTCTTACACTTCCCCCTTGAAAAATCAGATTTGTTTTTCGGCCCGTACAAGGCACGTGTGACATAACTATAGCACACGAGCTTAAACCATTACAAAACTTGTAACATTTTGCGGCGGACATTGCCTTTACTTTTGAAAAAATCAGATTTGTTTTTCAGACCATACAAGGCACATACCATACAACTATAGTACATGGATTTGTGCCATGATAAAGCTTGCAACATACGTTGCAGTGGTCGCAAGCTTCAAGCTCGAAAAGTCAGATTTGTTTTTTCAACCACACATGATGCACTAAAGTACACGGGCTTGTGCCTTAATAAAATTTGCAACATACGTTGCGACGGTCATAACTTTCAAGCTTAAGCTTGAATATCCTATTTGTTTTCCAATCGTACAAATCACACAGGACACAACTATAGCACACGGGATTGTGCCGCTATGAAACTTGTAACATACATTGCAGCGGTTAAAACCTTAATATTCAAAATGTGAGATTTATTTTTCCGACTCTACAAAGCACAAACGACACAACTATAGCATAGGGGTTTGTGCCATCATGATACTTGCCACATACGTTGAGGCGGCCATACCCTACATGTGCGAAATGTTAAAATTGGTTTTAGCATTTTCTGCACCGCAATAAAGACATTTTGCATAGAGGGCCGGATCCAATAAGTGCGGGCTCGATTGGAGTTTTTTCGCGGAGCCCCTCAAGCTTTAAATACAAAATTAATTAACAGTTAGAATTGACATATTGAAATATAGATTTTAAATATTTATTTAGAACAATGCCTGATTATAAAAATTAAAAGTCATGATCCATAACCTAGACAAATTTCTACATTAAAAAATCTGTACCAAATATAAAAATAACTATATTTTATTGAATATAAACATACATAGATATGTTTCAATATTTTTAGATTTTTAAATGAATATACATATAACTACATAAATTTTTGCAATAAAAAATCTTCTAATACATTTATTACGAATATAACTGAACTTTGTGTGTCGTTTGGGTATACAAAATAAGTTTAAGTATTATTTTGTAGTAGTTTAGATGTATTTAATATTTGTTCTTTGGGACCGAAGGAGTACATAATAGTAGAAATAGTATCGGTTTCTCTATTTGTTAATTTAAGTAATTAACTTCACTGTTACACAGCCCTGCATGTAAGCGAACTTTTGCCGGGTAGTCTCTTTTATTTCTTATTGAATACTATGTTTTAAAATAATGGAAAAATAATCAAAACATGTAACACAATTGGTACTTAGCTTTTTTTCAATAATTGTCAATCACGATTCTAATGAACAGGATAACAGCTCACCAAACAACAGTTGATGCTTGTCTGCAGTAATTACATCTATACTAAGAGCACAAGCTAAAATGTTATATAATTGAAAGTGACTCTGATCCCCAACACAGTATTGTTTTAAATATGCACTGTTAAAGCAGCGTCTCTCTGACTTTTTAAGGACAAAAATTTTGTTCTTATATTTTAATAATAATACACCTAGACATTTATTTTTGTAACATGGAGATGTACCGTTTTTAAATAGATAAATTTTGATGTACCCCTTCAAGCGTGGGGTCCAATTAGATGCAATCACCTCATATCCGGCCCTGTTTGCATATTGTCATATAATTTTAATAGAAAATAAAGCAAACTTTTCCTACAGCGGTCCGGAGCTGTACATTTTTAAAGAGATTCTCCTTTAGTAAAACTTGAAGCATATGCAAATATTAAAATTTCGCAATTGTAACTGCCTGTCTGTGTATAGTGAGAAATAATTTTTGGAATGAGTTTTGTATCAAATAATACTTTAGGTGCAGTTAGCAATTTTTGTAATATACTACAAACTTTTTCAGCATGAATTCGGTTTGTATTAAGCAACTTCCCATGGATCTAGAAATGAAAATAATGGTTTGAGTACTGAGAATATAGCTAGACACTAATGATTTCCGTTTAAAAAAACTGGTATTAATAAAATATCTTTAATTATTACTTTTTCTAAGTTAGTTACATGTAGTGCATTTTCTATGACAAATATATTGTGGCTGTTTCTACTCTCAATTATAGATTAAATTTCTCTATTTTTGGCAACCAGTAAACCATAGGCAATATCTATTACAAAATTATTAACCGACATTTCTTCAATGTTGACAATGTTGTTGAATCTGTGTTAGAATTTTCCTTTGTGATAGATTTTTTATTGTTATCTGAATAGAAAGATAATTTCTGGATGATGGATGACATAAATCTGATTGAATCGATAAATCTAAGACTAACTTTTGTTCTTTTTACGTATTTTGAGAAAGGAACGTATTTTTCCTTATTTACTGGTAAAATGCTTCACGGGCCTGAAAACCCCACAGCAGTATTTCATTGTATCATAATAGAATGAGAATCTTAACAAGATATACTATAAAAAACAACTGCTATCATATAGGAATAGCAAAATTTAGTATTGCAATCCTGATGATCCGATTCTCGAAATTTGACAGTGATCGCGAACACTAACATCAGTTAAACTAAAATACTTATTACAAATGTGGCAGTTTAAAGCAAGATAAGTATCAATTTTTGTTTTGCTGTTAAGCGATTCATAGGTTTTTGAGTGACTGAAAAATGTATTAACTATTTCTGAAAGCAGTTTCAATTGTGTAACAAACCATTCAATACAATCATTGTCATGATACAACTGAAATTTCGAAAATACACGTTCATTCTAACATTTTAAATAGTAAGCTACACTAAAGAGTATATGTTTCTAATCACTAATCGTATTTGATTTTATATGCGGAGGACTGCACGGCTCTAATATATTTTCGATATCTACATAAATTACAAACAACACCTTCTCTTAATAGTAAAAGTTTTTAAAAATAATAAACTTTTAAGTTACTTCCAGTTATTTTATTAAGCAGATACGCTACTTTGTACAATTATTCAAATGTCTTTTAAGTAATGCAGCCGTACCAAAATTATTAAGACATCTATAACAAAATAATTTTCTATGAACGTGGTAGGTTTTGGTAATAAATTTGACATATTTTTAATCTAAGTAAAATGAAAATAATTAGCATTAGCATTTATAGGACTAGAAAATTGTAAGGAATCATTATTAAAACTGTGAGATTAATAAGTTATAATAAGTTTCCTAAATTTTCACTTAAACAAAACTGTAGTATTTTAGTTTTTTCTATGCAATATAGGTTAATGCAATGGGAAACTGAATTCAATTGCAGCATAGTACCAAATCAAAATGTGGGTAGCTAGATAATCCGTGAGAATTTTGTTTGCAGGATATAAAGCCGTATATTAAAATTTCTAATGCTCGCCCAAAAGTACTACATTGGTCAGAAAGTAAGTTTTTTACCTGAAAAGTTTAGAATTTAGCTGAACCCCTGCTATACAAAGCAAGGTAGGGATTATATTCCTGCATTGTTTTGGTAGATGCTGACGAACTACAATCCTTGTGACTGATAAAGGATTACTGGATCGTTTAAGTGTTTCAATCCTATCTTAATACTAACTCTAGTGGATCTCTGAAGTTTTTACGATTTGCACTTCTACTTCTTTTTTACTAGCCTATTAATTGCAACTATTTATTTAGAAGTACTTATTTTAAGTGTGGATACTTAGAAGATTAAGAATTTTATAATTTTAATCAGATTACTTATTTACAATTAGGGTCAATGCAAGTGTGGCTACCAAATTTTTCTCTTAAGCAAGTAAAGCACTTATTATATTGTACCCAGATAATTCTTGAAATTTTGCGAAAGGTTTTTTTATAACGCCTAACCTACAGTGTGTTGTTAGTAACCATTTCTAGATTTCTGTATATCTTTCACATATGGTATCTAGCTTATGATAGATTCCACTGCTTAAATATTCAGATTCTGGTACTATACGAGCTCATAACTTTAATATTATTTAAGTTATTATTTTTGTACTGATTGTGTCTGTGAGTCACTGCCAGTGTTTAGTAGTAGTGTGCATTGTTACAGATGCAGAAATATACTTATTTTAATTTGAGCGCATCTTATAAGTTTAGCTGGTAGTATTGCAATTTCTAAATGTTTGATATGGAAACACAGTTAAGTTTGTCTAAATAAAATTTCTAGTCAGTGCCGTTGGCGGGGTAGGGGCGGGAGCAGGGCAAATGGCCCGAGGCCTCTGTTTGAATGTAATAGTCAATCAAATTACTGAGAATATTTATTCTGTTTTGCATAATTACAGATACAAATTGGTTGGAAAAATATGTTGTGAAAAAGATCTTAATATTGAGAATTAGCTTAAGTAAATTTTATTTATTTCAAATTCTGTTAGCAATTTTAAAGGACTCATAGGCTCATTCGGTCACGAGTGCATTTGTTCTGAATTTGAGAGGACATTCTTGCTGTTTAATGATATTATATAATTGAGAATGTTGGGTATAGTACCTTCTTAAAAGATCCGCCAATGTTAAGTAAGTAATCGGCCCTTTGTTTATTTATTAATAGCAACAACAACAATAATGATAATAATAAAGGTTGTTATCGGTAAACACTTCTTCATTTTCTTCAGATATTTTTTATGTCAATAGCTATTCTTTATAAACCTGGTTTCTTAAAATGACATTGTCTTGATATTATTTTAAAAGGGTTGGTTCTGTATTTTCTTCGTTACATAATTTTATTTGCATCTTAAATTCATGTGTGTATAGTTTTATAGACAATATTTTCTCTCCTTTGTGATGAGGTCAAACAAATTCATCTAATAAACGTTGTGATATTAAGTGTGATAGTAAATGTAATTTTAAAGTGTTTTTTTGTGCACGATGCCTCTCATAAAATAAAATTGTGTCTTTTCATTGCCTCATATGCTTAGAAATTTTGCTTTTTAAGCCACACATTTACATTGACTGCTGTTGATTTCTGTACGTGCAGTTGAGGCGCTTTTATCTAATACGATAGGTCTTATGAGGTTATTTGATTCACTGAATTTTTAGTAAACAACCGCAATAAATAGATTCTTGTTTTTTATTATTGATTAGTTTTAGATTCAAACTTCTGTTTTTCAATAACATCTGTATGATTCCCCATACTGGATTTATCTCTCGATTTCCATCAGTTACGTTGTGTAGACCGCTCATTTAAAAAAGATCTAGGTTCTGATATTCGCTGAATGAGTTTTGCTATATGGTAAAAGAAAGACATTCTTTGCACTTCATTCTGTAGTTACCTAAATGTTTTATAGTGCACATGTGGTATTGCTGTTACTGTATTCCATGCAGACAAGAAAGAAAGCAGTAAAGTAAGTAAAGAAAATTGCCCACACCGAATACCACAACAAAACAGGGAAATAGGTAGAACATAAATCCAAAAAAATTAAATTTCCGGCTAGCTCAAAATGTCATTGAGGGGTGTAGATCATACAGAAAAAAAAAATGGAAACCTCAGTATGTAGATTTATTACAGACCACTAGTTAAACATACAGTCCCAAAAGAAGTATTTGCAAAAGTCAAAAATGCACATTTACGCAATCGTCTTGTTATAATGTGATGTAAACAAAGCATCAATTTGCATATAACATAATATCAACATAAACATTGAAGCATCGATTACAAAACCGTAAAATCTTAATAATACATACAAGGGTACTTATACAATGTTTCCAGTTCTAAATATATGCAAGAAATAATTAGGCATAGTATATACCATAAATTTTATGTGTTTGGCAAAGTGCACTTTGTAAGAATAAAAACGTAACATTAAACTTAAATAACGTAACCCTAACTTAAATGAATCAAGCGTTAACTAATTTGGTAAGGAAGTTGCTGACGTTAACATTCATGTACACAGAAAAAGAAAACAGTAGAAAGTGATCTAACGCAAGCTTTGGTTTAACTAATTGTGACTTGTAGAATAATTACATAATCACTCGTGCATTGTGAGTGTGAATTTGTAACGTTCACTCTGCAATTTATTGGGTAATCATAAGTACGAAACTACAGAAACAGCAAAAGAAATGTATATCTTCCACAACAGCATCAAAAGAACAAAAACAGAAAAATTGTACCTTAGACCAAACTATCTGCCTGTTGTACCATCTTAGGATTAAGAAATGCGGCCTGCATTTGTGGATAGACTGGATGCTGGATAAAGCAATTTAACTGTACTGAACACTAAGTACAAGAAGCATTTTAACGCCGCGACTTACGTTTCTTTTTATTAAAAGGACATTGTATTGACTAGGACTTTTTTAAAAGCTCGGCTTGTATTTATACAGATTGACCAACGTGCTTCAAAACGATTTCAAACGATAATGTGTGAAATATTCCGCAAACATAAGTAAATAGATATTTCCAGACAGCAGCTGCGAATTATTCTTAGAAGAATTGCCAATTAACGCAAACAAATATACTATAATGACTTCCATTAAATTTGTTGTTCGCGTGGAAAAGCAACATCTGTTTCAAAGGATCCGGTTTATGAATGCAACCTACATACAACCAAATAAAACAAAACATATAGCAGGTTGCCTAACTTATAGAAACGACAGCGATTTGTTATATTATCGACAGGAAATACCGAGAATGAAATTAATAGAGAGAAGGTTTATTGCTTGTAAACTTGAATCAGCTCAACACGTGCAAGATAATAAAATAGAATTTTTCTGTACAAACCATTAAAATCTTTTATATTTTTATAACGCAGTATTTTAAAGAATGAACTATTGAAATGTGGTTTGACGATAAGCATAGGGATTAGAACATATTGCCACGAATTTCTAAGGCAAAGTTTCAAGCCCTCTATCCAACCTATTAATAGCAGTTGAACGATAAGCAAAATATTATATAATAAATTTCACGTATTTCTTATGCTTAAGGAAATTTTATAGAAAGTTTTAAATATTCATTTTAATTGGAATAGCATAAATAGCGGACCGGCGCTTAGATTAGAATTTGTAAGAAGCGTTTGTTAGTATGAAGTAAACAATGTAATTAAAGATTAAAATTTTTATGTAGGATTCAGAAATCACTTGATTTCAGAAATTTAACGTAACAACTCATGTGTTCTAGTGTAGTTATCTGTAGACGCTGTGAACTAAATATTGTTTTTTGTATTGTGTTCTTTGGTATTTGAATTTGAAGTTAAGATAAACCCTGAACATGATAAAAAAATTTAAATACTTACGGAATAGTAAAACTATGATCTGCAAAAATAAAATTAAATTAGTGTTATGTCACAAATTACTTGAGCATTTTAATTTCGTATTCTAATTAATTAAACATAAGCTTATATTAATCTAAAATTCACTAATTTTTAACCACTTTTGATCAGATATTGCTCAAGTTTTCTCTTCATTGATTATATAGTAAAAAATCAAGTACCTTTTTCAAAAGCTATTTCTGTTTGTTCTGTTGCAGACATCAGCTGCAATAATTATTTATATCTTTGTGAAATCGGTAGAAAACTGTTAGTTAGAATTATCATATTTACTAACTGTATGAGGCAGAATAAAATGTACAGCAAAAGTACTGCACACAATAATGCAAGTCCGGTGCAAGCTCATGTCAAATAAAGAAATTTTGTGCTTACTTTTGTTTAACTTAAAATAAAGCATTAGTATTGTTTATAAGAAATATTTGTACCACTAGCTACAAACTTTGGACTTTACACTGTTCATATTTTGTGTGCGAGACTGTACCTAATAACATAAGTTCTTTTTTGTCTGGAAATAAGTCAGTTTGATAGATGTAACATTTCACTTAATTTGACATGTGATCTAGCTCATACTGATATAGTTTTTATTGATAAAGGCTGAAAAGGTTCCCAATGTTCTTCAAGTTGCATGAGATAAAATTGACTAATGTGCTTTGGTATGGTGATTAGTTGCAAAGTAATAGGTATTTTATGCTATTAAAGTGTATATAAGTTTTTATGATATATATGTGATTGTCAGCCGATTCAAGATATAATTCAGATATTATAAAGCCTTTCTTGAATTAACAGTTTCCTAAGAAAGTAGTTGATGCACTAACAAGCATTTGTAAATCCTAGAAACTGTTGATCATACTGTGGTATTTTCTATGATGCGCCTGTCATTTATTATATGAATGTAGAACGACAGCAGAGACACCGCCGTGCGAAGCTTGATATGTCTACGAGCCTGAAGCGCTTGACTAAAAAATATATAATTGGATACTTGCATTGTTTGTATTTCATTGTTAAGTTGTGCCTCTTCAACCACAATGAAAAGACAATTACCATACAACAATAAAAAAATATTACATGGTGATAGCCGGTTAAAATTGCATTGAAATAGGTTAAATAAAAACATGGTTACAAAAAGAGATTAAGTCACTCTCATATTTGTTAAAATTTAAAGCGAAAACACTCATTAAAATGGAAAACTTGGAGAATACGCGTAGGTAAAGCTATGACAGAAGTGAAACCTCCTAGTGAAATGATGTTTGATGGAAATGTTTCAAGTAAATGGAAACTGTAGAAGCAAAATTTTAATTTGTAGCTGCTTGCTAGCGGTAAAGATGCTAAGTCTGATGATATTAAAATAGCACTTCTTCTCAATCACTTAGGAGATGAAGCTATACAAATATACAAAACGTTTGAATTTAGTCCTCAGAGAAACAAAGAATAGTTGGACGTAAAGTTTGCTAAATTTGAAAGTTAATGTAATTCAATTAACAACATAGCGTACGAGCATTATAAATTCTCTAAGAATGATCAACAGATTAGGGAAACCTTTGAACAATTCTTAACTGCCTTAAGAAATTGTCTAGTTCATGTGAATTCACAGAAAAATAGACTATGGTTATGGGTCGTATCGTTTTAGGAATTAAAGATCCAAAATGCAGGAAAGGTTATTGCAGGAAAGTGATTTAACTTTAGAAAAAGTATCTATTTGTCAATCTTTAGAAAGCAGTACACAGAAATAAAGAAAAAATTTAAATGATAATAAATCCAATGCAGTTTACGTGAATTGGCGTGTTAATAGTGCCGGGATCTTTCTAATGCTATAAGGGATGTGCAGAAGGCATTAAACAGGTCACAAAATATTGATAATAGTAGTGAAGTCAGTGACAGTGTAAGTTTTGTGGGCTACAACATACTAAGGGCAATTGTGCAGCCCTTAATCATAACTGTAGTCGATATAAAGCAGTACACAGAAATAAAGAAAAAATTTAAATGATAATAAATCCAATGCAGTTTACGTGAATTGGCGTGTTAATAGTGCCGGGATCTTTCTAATGCTATAAGGGATGTGCAGAAGGCATTAAACAGGTCACAAAATATTGATAATAGTAGTGAAGTCAGTGACAGTGTAAGTTTTGTGGGCTACAATATACTAAGGGCAATTGTGCAGCCCTTAATCATAACTGTAGTCGATATAAACAAAAAGGACATTATAGGAAATTGAGTCACATTAGAAGTGGGCATGATATTAATGAGTTTGATACAATTACTACAAAATCAAATGTTGAACAAGAAAGTAATATTGTTTGGTCAGTCACACAGAATAGTTAATACCCCTGTGAAGTTGGCACGACATTCTTTAAATTTTAAAAAAACAATGATAGTTCTAGTAGCACTTTTCATAGTTCTAGAGTTCCTGATAGAAAATAAAAAGAGTTCCGCATTTTAATACAAAAATAGCAATGAAAATTGTCGTGCTAACTTCGCGAATCTAGCACGACACTTACTCCTGTAATCTATAACAAACCAATGAATGTCACAACTTTTAGTAAGAGTTCCGTTAGTTCTAATCGAGTTCCATCTCTATATGTAATTAAAGTACAAAAATTGCAACAATTAGGTTTTTTGCATAAACGACGTATATTGTATCCAGCACGACACTTGACGAAAAAGTGTCGTCCTGATTCTTTCTAGCGCATTTTTCGATATATTACGACAGTTCTACATGAGTTCCAACAACTACGATCACTTTTAGCCAGAGTTTCAGTGGCTAACCATTTTAAATAATTTTTAATTTTGGTCTAGCACGACACTCGGAAAAAGTGCCATGCTGATCATTTCTACCGAATTTTTCGATAAATATCCACAGTTCTACATGAGTTCTAACAACTACGACCACTTTTAGCCTGAGTTCCAGTGTCTAACCATTTTTAAATAATCCTTTAATTTTCGGTCTAGCACGACACTCGGAAAAAAGTGTCGTGCTAATTATTTCTAGAGAATTTTTTGATATATATCAACAGTTCTACATGAGTTCCAACAACTACGATAACTTTTAGCCTGAGTTCCAGTGTCTAACTATTTTTAAATAACTTTTTAATTTTTGGTCTAGCACGACACTCGGAAAAAAGTGTCGTGCTGATCGTTTCTACCGAATATTTCGATATATATCGACAGTTCTACATGAGTTCTAACAACTACGACCACTTTTAGCCCGAGTTCCACTGTCTAACCATTTTTAAATAATCCTTTAATTTTCGGTCTAGCACGACACTCGGAAAAAAGTGTCGTGCTAATTATTTCTAGAGAATTTTTTGATATATATCAACAGTTCTACATGAGTTCCAACAACTACGATAACTTTTAGCCTGAGTTCCAGTGTCTAACTATTTTTAAATAATTTTTTAATTTTTGGTCTAGCACGACACTCGGAAAAAAGTGTCGTGCTGATCGTTTCTACCGAATATTTCGATATATATCGACAGTTCTACATGAGTTCTAACAACTACGACCACTTTTAGCCCGAGTTCCACTGTCTAACCATTTTTAAATAATCCTTTAATTTTCGGTCTAGCACGACACTCGGAAACAAGTGTCGTGCTAATAATTTCACACGAATTTTTTGATTTATATCGACAGTTCTACATGAGTTCTAACAACTACGACCACTTTTAGCCTAAGTTCAAGT
Organism: Platerodrilus igneus; assembly: GCA_036346225.1. Taxonomy (NCBI): domain Eukaryota; kingdom Metazoa; phylum Arthropoda; class Insecta; order Coleoptera; family Lycidae; genus Platerodrilus; species Platerodrilus igneus. Next base: position 971,158 of record JARFIW010001228.1, read on the forward strand.
AGCTAATCATTTTTAAATAATTTTTAAGTTTTTGGTCTAGCACGACACTCGGAAAAAAGTGTCGTGCTGATCATTTCTAGCCAATTTTTCGATATATAAAGACAGTTCTACATGAGTTCCAACAACTACGATAACTTTTAGCCTGAGTTCCAGTGTCTAACCACTTTTAAATAATTTTTTAATTTTTAGTCTAGCACGACACTCGGAAAAAAGTGTCGTGCTGATCATTTTTAGCGAATTTTTTGATATATATATCGACAGTTCTACATGAGTTCCAACAACTACGATAACTTTTAACCTGAGTTCCAGTGTCTAACCATTTTTAAATAATTTTTTAATTTTTGGTCTAGCACGGCACTCGGAAAAAAGTGTCGTGCTGATCGTTCCTACCGAATATTTCGATATATATCGACAGTTCTACATGAGTTCTAACAACTACGGCCACTTTTAGCCTGAGTTCCAGTGTCTAACCATTTTTAAATAATTTTTTAATTTTCGGTCTAGCACGACACTCGGCAAAAGTGTCGTGCTGATAATTTCTAACTAATTTTTTAATTTATATCGACAGTTCTACATGAGTTCTAACAACTACGACCACTTTTAGACTAAGTTCCAGTAGCTAACCATTTTTGAATAATTTTTTAATTTTTGGTCTAGCACGACACTCGGAAAAAAGTGTCGTGCTGATCATTTCTGGCAAATTTTTTGATATATTTCGACAGTTTTACATTAAATCCTCAGCATTTAATGACGGCCCAACGATGGGGCTCGATGTCAGAAAATACCATGAAGCGAAGCTTGGAGAATTGTGTTTAAAGCGTTCGTTACGATCGAGCACCTGCAGACTTTTAAATGTCAGGTTCTAATAAATTTGAGTAGATAAACATGCAGATTCTACGTATATTGTAAAACCGTCGCAAACATTCTCTGAATATTCTAATGAGGGGTTAGTAAAATCACGTAGCGAGTCCACATGGTGTGAATAGCAAGGAATCAGAAATATCGACTAGGTTAGAAAAGGACGGAGAAAATGCGTAGGCAAGAGACAACAATAGGATAAGAGGGATTTGTGAAGCGTCAGGAGGTCTACGATTGGTCGAAATGTTTAGTCTGGTTTGAAACGAACACAAGATTAGTGTAGCGTATTGTTCTAAAAATTATGATAACGGCGTGCGGAATTTTGGCGGGATTTGATATTGGTGGAGTGCAAAATTACTAGAATGAATGGTGTTAACAGGGGATTTCGCGTTAAGCAGGTATGAAGGGTTACATGTGGAGTGTATAAATGCCTTTGGAGAACGTGGTGAAGGCCCTTAAGTTTTCGATCGCTCCAAACAACGTATCTAAGTATCACGAGTTGTAAGTATTACTAGATCAGTTAAATTATATTACAAGGTGATAGTCTCTTAATTAAATACGCGGTTAAGTGTGCCGAAATTACATTTTAATATAGATATCATCTATAATTATAATCAACTCGTGTCGGGACATTAAGTAGCGTGGTTTGAAGCATCTAATTAATGAAGAAATAATTTTAAATGGAATTTGGAATTGGTTATACCGGGGAGGCAGCGTTTGCAGTTCAATTTGGATGGAGTTTTTCTAGTAACAACTAGAAACGACCAGCAGAACGGATCGAAGAAATAGACGGCATCATCCACAAAGCAGAGATCTACTATAAATTTCCAGGTAACGATTTGAATTGTGACTTTATAAACTGTGAATATTGGGAGAAAGTATGAGCGTGAAATTTCAAGGTAGTGTGTATTTTTATGTATTGAACTTAATACGCGTAAAAACTTTATTATGGTATCTAACTAGAAAGCCGAAGGTGTCTATAAAGCTTTTAAACGTTCCATCAGAACGTGCAATTTTTGTAAAGAGTACATGGCATTGCTTTGTTATTTGTTTTAAAAGTATGCAAATGCATAATTAGCTGGGTTATTCTGAGCTCAGAGAAGGTATTATTCAAGGACCATTTACTCCGGGTACAATTTATGTGTTTAATGATTTAAAAATAAAATACTGGACATTATAAAATAAGGTTTTTCTGAAGTGTAACGTGATCAAAGGAATATGGACTATATTGCATTTAATTTGTAAATAGTTATAAATAAAAGCTTGTATGTTGGTTGTATTTGAGGTTTTATTGCTAGTGTGTGTGTATGATTGAGAATATGCCGGTGAATCTAGATACCCAAGAGGAGATCCGAATGAGCTAGCCGGAAGCAGTTAAAGAAGGCCGTTCAACCGAGGAAGAGAAGAAAACGGGTAAGGATAATTTTTTTTAATTAGTTAATTTTTGAAAATTTGTTTATTGTTGAATCCGAAATTTTATAAAAATTTCGAAAATAATTTATGGTTGGTAAGCATTTTACCCGAGTTCCACGGCATAATTTTGACGCCCTATATCAGGAGCTGAGGCGATTCTTATAAGGATACACAGTAAATTTTGACGCCCAATTCGGGAGGCTCGATTCTAATATAGGATACACAGCAATATATATATATATATATATATATATATATATATATATATATATATATTGCTGTGAAACCACCAAAATCCGGGAACTACGCTTTTCGAATCGAGCCTCCTAACTTGGGCGTCAAGAATGCTGTGAAACCTACAAAAATCTATTAATTTAACCGGTCCGTTGACTTTCTTCTGTTACTCGCCCCTTTACTCTATTCCGCCTCGGCTGCTCACCTAGTTAAACCTTCATCCTCATACATAAAAAAACAAACACATTCCTACCACAAACATCACCGTTAACTCTATTTACATCAATATTCACAATACATTAAAATTTCAAAATTAAAAATTCAGCATAAATTTCAGTATCAGAAAATTTCAAGATTTAAATTTGTTATCATTTTAATGTGCATCCAAAATTAAAGTCCTTGTAGGATGCCTCCTAATTAATATAACAATATATGCAGACCTGAGTCTGAGTACAAAGGGAGCATCTACCGCCCCTTTACGTTAATTAACCAGGTTCGTCTAATTGAGCTCAAAGACATACCCAAATTTTCATCAAGAACATAAATACTAAATACTCCTTTCGACTTAAACAAGAAAATTTCACCTTAAAATTAAAAATTTGTTGTAAGTACAACTTCATTACTGTCCATTTTAAGTAAATAAATTATAAAGTTATTCAACACACACGAAAACATCAAAGTTCAAACAAAATAGTATAATTTACCTGAAGGTTACTGCACTTGTAGCTTCAATGTACCTCGTCCCTTTTGTTAATCACACCATTCCAACTGGGTTATATTTACGGCTTCTGATTCTCAACGCTTTTAAAATTTCTCCACCACCATTCACCTAAAGTTGTTTCAGGGCTTTTCCGGAACTCATCTGTGTATATCTGACCCTTGTTTTGTGGATCCAGACACGTTTATGAACCATTTAATTATTAACACCTCCGAAAAATAGCAAAGAAATTCATGCTTCTTTCACCAATATACGCCAAAACTGCCTACTTTTGTGTATTCATTTGTCGTTGCAAATTTTGACTAATTAAAACAGTGATACTAACTTTATTATCTTGTATCTTCTTTTCTAAGTGCACTAAAGTACATTCATTGTAGCACGTAGAGAACAAACTGTTTTAAATCACCCAAAATATACGAGCAAACTGTTTAAATTATTCTATCAAACTCGGAAAACTAAAAAGCACTGTTTAACGCATTGAATCAAGTCGAAAATCTAAGAGAGCTTGTTCATATTGACCTGGGTATATATAGAGGTTAGCCTGTCTGTCGGTCTGGTCCCCAAAACGGACAATTCTTCAGAATTTCGCATGCTAGGTTCCCATTCCGCAGCCCGGCATGCGATTTTTACGAAATTTGCACTCGCCCCAGTTAAATCTCAGAAATTTCGACACGGCTCGCAACGTCTGGAAATAACTAATTAAATTTTATACAGAAATGTTATTTTTACGTGACGTTGCTCCACTCACGCCTTTTACTATATGTGTCTCGGTCTTGCGCATATTATCTGTCTCTATCTACCCTGTTCTTATTGGTGCAAATTGATATTCTTTATTATCGATTATTTCAGTCCATGTGGACTGTGAAATAACCCACCTTTAGCATTTTCCGTAACTATTATGCGACGGTTTCTCCAACATTCTCTGCAACCATTAATTATCTGCAAAATTTACGCAGAATGAGCTTTTTAAAAATACGCAGGTGTTTAAACATCCTACTTCTAACTACCACTTTTACGATTTGCATTTTATTGGGTTTTTACAAGTTTTTATAGATATTATATGTTACTAACGGTTCAATTAACTCCAATTAAAATAATACCCTTTAATTTTTAGTGAATCCTAATTAAATATTCAATTATTATCAGTACATTTTGTTTAACACCGGTTACTTAAAATAGAGTTAATTAATATAAATTTTGCACGTAATTTCTCTTTGTTTCTTTACTAGGAATAATTAAATTACACGTAGCTTTTTAATACTGCTTCCTTTTTTATAGCAAGCGTCTTGTAGATGATTTAAATCTCTTATGTTTAATGAAACGAATGAATTTTTATGCTTCACGGTATTTTTAATAACGCGTACCTTTTCCCAAAGCTTCAACACGGTGATTAAAATTATTTGATGTGATTATTTAATTTTCTACCCTGGTCTAAATATGAGTATTTTATATATATATATATATATATATATATATATATATACAGCCTGTTTCAAATTAACTCGGCACCATTGCTAACTTTGTTATTATTGGAGCTACGAGGTTGGTTAAATGAGCAAAGAAGCTTAGTTTTTACAGCTGATTACCGTGGACAGCGCAAAAAAGTAATTGAACATCGCTGTTTCGAGATATTGATCAAAACACTTACTTTTTTAATGGAACACCCTGTATATTTTTAATTTAAATGAAAGAGAAATAAATTCTTAACAAAAAGTCTTATACACTCTTATATCAAAATCCTTAAGATAAAGTAAATATTAACAAATTTGTAATTTAATCAAGGTAGGCGCGGATGTTTGAACAGAATTCATTTGTTTAACAAGTTTGTCATTTCGTGTGTTTAATTGTAGCAGCTAACTTTAAGAAGTATTAATAACATTGTTAGAATGCCTTTTACTCATGAAGATAAGTGTGATATGTTGGAAACTTTTATAATAAATAGAAAAAATACTACCATAGCATCAAATTGCTATTGCGAAAACTTTCCTAATCAATATTCTCTAGACCGAAGATATTTCCTAATTCTGTACAGAAAATTTAAAGACAATGAAAATTTGTTTTTGAAGAAAAGCACTAGAAAGAGATTTATAATTAGTAAAAACATTGAAACAAATGTATTAACTTAATTTGAAGCATTTCTAAATGATTCTATTAGAGATTTGGTAAAAAATAGTAACTTTTCTTTAACAGTCATTTATAGAATATTAAGAAAACAAATTTATTCCTTAAAAATATCGACAAAAAAATAAGTCGTTGGTTAGTTGTTTCGCGTACAGAAAATCCTGGCCTCGTGAAAAATATAATTTAGAGCGACGAATCAAATTTTTCGAATTCTGTAATGTTTAACCATAAAAACATGCATTAATGGTCAGGCGAAAATCCACTGTTAACTTTCCCATCCCATCCACAAACAAAGTTTAGTTTAAATGTATGGTGTGGTTTGATTGGTAGTAAAATAGTGGGCTTTTTGTTTTATTACGGATCGCTTACTGGAGCTAGATATATGAACATTATGGAAGAAGTTTTTGAAGAGTACCTGGATGATATTAATCTAGAAAATCGCCAAACCATTTACTTCCAGCAAGATGGAGCTCCAGCACATAATTTTCGCGAAGTTGGCGCAATGATGCAAAGACGTTTTGAAGACCGGTGGATGGGAACAAATGGTCCTATAAAGTGGCCACCTCGTTCACCAGACTTGTCGCCTTTAAATTTTTTCTTTTAGGACAACGTAAAAAATAACGTTTACGAAAGAAGATATACCAATGTAGCAGAATTAGAAAACAGTATTCGATTAAGTATTAATTCAATTGACGGTAGAAGTATTGCAAATGATACAGGGGATGTTATTAGACAAACTTTAATGTGCATTCAAGAAAATAGAGGATTTTTGAACATTTTATGTAATTTTAGTGTGTTAAATAAATGGTTTATTTAAAAGTCAAGACTATCTTAATTAAATTACAAATTTGTTAATATTTACTTTATCTTAAGGGTTTTGATATAAGAGTGTATAAGACTTTTTGTTAAGAATTTATTTTTCTTTCATTTAAATTTAAAATATACAGGGTGTTCCATTTAAAAAGTAAATGTTTTGATCAATATCTCGAAACAGCGATGTTCAATTATTTTTTTGAGCTGTCCACGGTAATCAGCTGTAAAAACTTAGCTTCTTTGCTCATTTAACGAACCTTGTAGCTCCAATAATAACAAAGTTAGCAATGGTGCCGAGTTAATTTGAAACAGGCTGTATATATATATATATATATAACGCCGAAAATTAATATATTATTTAAAAATGGTCAGCCACTGGAACTCTGGTTAAAAGTGATCGTAGTTGTTAAAACTCATGTAGAACTGTCGATATATATCGAAAAATGCACTAAGAATGACCAACACGACACTTTCTTCCGAGTGTCGTGCTAGACCAAAAATTAAAAATTATTTAAAAATGGTTAGGCACCGGAACTCGGGCTAAAAATTATCGTAGTTGTTGGAACTCATGTAGAACTGTCGATATATACCGAAAAATTGGCTAGAAATGATCAGCACGACACTTTTTTCCGAGTGTCGTGCTAGACCAGAAATTAAAAAATTATTTAAAAATGGTTAGACACTGGAACTCAGGTTAAAAGTGGCCGTAGTTGTTAGAACTCATGTAGAACTGTCGATGTATATCGAAAAATTTGCTAGAAATGATCAGCACGACACTTTTTTCCGAGTGTCGTGCTAGACCGAAAATTAAAGGATTATTTAAAAATGGTTAGACAGTGGAACTCAGGCTAAAAGTGGTCGCTGTTGTTAGAACTCATGTAGAACTGTCGATATATATCGAAATATTCGGTAGAAACGATCAGCACAACACTTTTTTCAGAGTGTCGTGCTAGATCAAAAATTAAAAAATTATTTAAAAATGGTTAGACACTGGAACTCAGGCTAAAAGTTGTCGTAGTTGTTGGAACTCATGTAGAACTGTCGATATATATCGAAAATTGGCTAGAATGATCAGCACGACACTTTTTCCGAGTGTCGTGCTAGACTAAAATTAAAAATTATTTAAAAATGGTTAGACACTGGAACTCAGGCTAAAAGTTATCGTAGTTGTTGGAACTCATGTAGAACTGTCGATATATATCGAAAAATTGGCTAGAAATGATCAGCACGACACTTTTTTCCGAGTGTCGTCCAAGACCAAAAACTTAAAAATTATTTAAAAATGGTTAGCTACTGGAACTCAGGCTAAAAGTGGTCGTAGTTGTTAGAACTCATGTAGAACTGTCGATATTAATCAAAAAATTCGTTAGAAATTATCAGCACGACACTTTGTTCCGAGTGTCGTGCTAGACCGAAAATTAAAGGATTATTTAAAAATGGTTAGACAGTGGAACTCAGGCTAAAAGTGGTCGCAGTTGTTAGAACTCATATAGAACTGTCGATATATATCGAAATATTCGGTAGAAACGATCATGACAACACTTTCTTCGGAGTGTCGTGCTAGACCAAAAATTAAAAAATTATTTAAAAATGGTTAGACACTGGAACTCACGCTAAAAGTTGTCGTACTTGTTGGAACTCATGTAAAACGGTCGATATATATCGAAAAATTGGCTAGAACTGATCAGCACGACACTTTTTTCCGAGTGTCGTGCTAGACTAAAAATTAAAAAATTATTTAAAAATGGTTAGACACTGGAACTCAGGCTAAAAGTTATCGTAGTTGTTGGAACTCATGTAGAACTGTCGATATATATCGAAAAATTGGCTAGAAATGATCAGCACGACACTTTTTTCCGAGTGTCGTGCTAGACCAAAAACTTAAAAATTATTTAAAAATGGTTAGCTACTGGAACTCAGGCTAAAAGTGGTCGTAGTTGTTAGAACTCATGTAGAACTGTCGATATAAATCAAAAAATTCGTGTGAAATTATCAGCACGACACTTTGTTCCGAGTGTCGTGCTAGACCGAAAATTAAAGGATTATCTAAAAATGGTTAGACACTGGAACTCAGGCTAAAAGTGGTCGTAGTTGTTAGAACTCATGTAGAACTGTCGATATATATCAAAATATTCGGTAGAAACGATCAGCACGACACTTTTTTCGGAGTGTCGTGCTAGACTAAAAATTAAAAAATTATTTAAAAATGGTTAGACACTGGAACTCAGGCTAAAAGTTATCGTAGTTGTTGGAACTCATGTAGAACTGTCGATATAAATCGAAAAATACGGTAGAAATTATCAGAATGGCACTTTTTTCCGAGTGTCGTGCTACACCAAAAATTAAAAAATTATTTAAAAATGGTTAGCCACTGAAACTCTGGCTAAAAGTGATCGTAGTTGTTGGAACTCATGTAGAACTGTCGAAATATATCGAAAATGCGCTAGAAGGATCAGCACGACACTTTTTCGTCAAGTGTCGTGCTGGATAAAATATACGTTGTTTATGCAAAGAACCTAATTGTTGCAATTTTGTACTTTAATTACATATAGAGATGGAACTCGATTAGAACTAACGGGAACTCTTGCTAAAAGTTGTGACATTCATTGGTTTGTTATAGATTACAGGAGTAAGTGTCGTGCTAGATTGGCGAAGTTAGCACGACAATTTTTCATTTGCTATTTTTTTGTATTAAAAATGCGGAACTCTTTTTATTTTCTATCAGGAACTCTAGAACTATGAAAAGTGCTACTAGAACTATCATTGTTTTTTTAAAATTTAAAGAATGTCGTGCCAACTTCACAGGCGTATAGTTAATTGAGTTCTAAGCGTATATTTAGTACAGTTGAGTGGTTTGAAATACTCACTATTGTTGATTCTTTGATAAAAGTAAAAATTGACACAGGATGGTCAAGTAAATATTTTAACCTTACGAGATTTTACAAAGTGAAACATTGGAAATAATAATTTTTCAAAATCTACTTCATTTTTAACTTAATATTCTGGTATATACTATTAGTGTTATGGAACAAGTAGAACTTGGTTGTAGTTTTAATAAACAGTACAAGTCTTTACAGTTTTACATTCTGAGTACGGGAACACCAACCTCGATTTTAGAATTAGATAGAGCTAAACTGTTAGAAATTGTGCTAATTATTGCCATGCAAGAAGTTTCTGCTTTGATACCCACTACTAATTGCTATACTAATAAATTACACTAGTAGAGAACATTCTCAAACAGTATACAAATATGGTGCTTACTAGTATTGTTAAAATATCCTCTGCTTGCAAGATTATTCTTAGTGATGACGCTGCTAGTCGTGTTAGTTCTGCACAGAAAATACCGATTGTGTTAAAAAATAAAATAAAACAAAAACTCGATGAAATGATTAGTAATGAGATATTTTTTCCAGTGATTGAACTTACTGATTGGGTTCATTCCATTATGACAGTTTCAAAAAACAACATGAATCAAATAAATTTGTATACGTGAGATATTTCAAATTCCTACCCAAGACAGTTTATTTGCGGAACTTCCTGGTGCACAATATTTTTCGATACTTAACGCTTCTTCAGCATTCTTGCAAATACCACTGAACATAGTATTTCTTTATTATGTATTATTGCCACATCTTTTGGGCGTTATCGTTATGTTAGGATGTCATATGGGTTATCAGTATCAAAAGTATTTCAGAAATTTATGTTTGAAACTCTGAATGGCTCAAGTGAATTACTATCATTTTTTGACAATGTTCTTGATTTGGATGTACGTTAGATGAATAACAGAAGTCTAACCAATGTTTTACATAAAATTTCACAATCTGGGTTAACTTTAAACTTAGGAAAATTAAAGTTTGCTGTTAAAGAAGTTCAATTTTTAGGACATTCTAAATCTTAAAGATATAGAACCAGATGATAAGAAAATCAAAGCAATAATAGACAAGAATCCTCCCAAAAATAAGCAACAACTACAGTGGTTTCTTGTAATGGTAGTTTACTTAACCAAGTTTATATCTAACATGTCTGAAGAAACGAGTTGTCTAAAAAAATTGCTGTCAAACAGTATAGTATGGGAATGGTCACAAAATGAACAACGTTTGTTTGATAAATTAAAGAAATTAATCACTTCTGCACCTGTGTTGCGTTATTTTGATTCCCAGGAATATGTTGTTTTGTCTGTAGATGTGAGTCCTTATGGAAATGGGGCCATGATCTTTCAAAAGGATCATCCAATAGCGTATGCATCAATATCGCTAACTCCTATGCAACATACAATTATCTAGAAAAAGAATTGCTAGCTTTAGTTTACGGATGCAAACACGCTCATTTCAGTTATAAACTGATCATATACCATTGTTAAGTCTGATCAAGAAGTTTTTGGATGAGATGTCTCCTCGAGTTCAGCAACTCGCCTATCGACTTCTGAGATATCAGTTTGAGCTGCAGTACATACCAGGTAAACAAACAACTGACACTTTAACTAGGGAACAATCTATTAACACTATAGACACCCAGTATTTGAAGAATAACTTAAGGGTTTATGCAGTAATATCAACATCACCAAAAAATAAAAGGCAGTTACAACTTGTTGTTGAGCAGGATGGTACTTTACAAAAAATTAAGTATTATATTCAACGTGGGTGACCAGGACATAAAACTAATTTACCACCTAATATGAGGAAATTTTGATCAATGAAAAATTATTTTTATTGACATAAAAATATTATGCTTTTCAATGAAAGAATTACCATACCGGATACCTTAAACCAAGAATTCTTGGACTTGCTTCATAAGCCACATGAAGGTTTTGTTGCTACAAAGCACTTAGCTCAAGACTCGGTATTTTGGCATGAATTATGGCTGATATGGAAAATACTATCTTAAGCTGTATTATGTGTCAAAAATATTCAAAATTAAACACAAGCAAACCTCTGCAGCAGCATGCTGTTCCAGATCTCCCATGGCAAAAAATTGGGATTGATTTTGCAAACTTGGGTCTTTCAAACTTAATTATAATAATGAATTATTTTTCTAAATTTATTGTTATAAACAAGCTTACACACACAACTGCCGAGAGAGTTATATCGTGTTTTAAAATGTATTCATAATAAATGGACTACCCATAGGAAATATTTACAAATAACGGTCCACCTTCTAACTTAGGAGAATTTGTAAGTTTTGGAAGTCAGTATGATATGAAACTGGCAACTTCAAGCCTTTGTTATCCTGTATCTAATGGCATGGCTGAATATGCTATACAAACTGCAAAAGGACTGCTTACCAAGTTATATAAAGAAGGTATTGATCCGTTTCTAGCAATACTTACCTACTTCTCCTACTCAAATATTGATTGGTCATAGGTTACGCACAACTCCGTCTACTTCTAAATTTTTATTATGTACGAAGTATTCTATAAGAAAAATAAAAGAACAATTGAAGCATAATAAATTCAAAAGAAATATCATAACAGAACATGTAGAAAATTGTCAACATTACATAAAGATGAGTCGAGTTTGTTATATGAAGAAACCTGATCCTGGAAACCTGGTTTGTACTCAAGGAATACGAACATAATGATTATCTGGTAAAGGTGGATGAAGGGATATATATATATATAGAAGAAACAAAAAGTTATTGAGACCTTTAGAAACTCCTGAACAAAGCCATATCGATGATACAAATTATGAAGAACTACAGCCATCAACTTCTATCAAGAAGATAGATGTACCTGAACAAAATGTTCAAGCCAGCAACACTTGTTCTTCAACACCTCTGAAGTTGTCTGAAAATACACCTTCTGAATCTTCTCAAAAAACAACACGCATGGTAGAGTGGTTAAACACCTGTAATATTAAATTTGTGAATTTGTAATTTAATAAAGTAGGACCTTGCACTGGAAAAATGTTTTTTTTAGTTTATCTCTTATTTCTAAGAAAGGGCGTGTGATATATTCTATTATGCGCCTGTTATTTAATTATATGTGTGTGGAACGGCAGCAGAAACACCTTACATGTGATTTTCCAATGCTCCACCCAAAGGTACTACGTTGGCCAGGAAGCGAATTTTTTGCCTGGAAAATTTGGAATTTTGCCGAACCCTTGCTGTTCTAAGCAAGGTAGGGATCCTTAACGTGCGTGACAACACTCACACACGGGACCTCCATTTTATCTCTTATCTGAACGAGGGCGCACTTTTGTGAAAAATGTTCGCCTAACATTTTTCAAGCGGAACGTGTCGGGATTTGAACCCGGGACCTTGGGCTTAAGCAGAGACACCACCGTTCTGAGCTTGATATGTCTGCGAACCTGAGGTGTTTACTAACTTGCGTTGTTTCTATTTCTTTGTTAAGTTGTGCCTCTTTGACCACAACAAAAAAAACAATTACCATACAATAATAGAAAATATTACATATACCATAAAAATTCTGTTTACATTTGTAAAAGACTCAATCACTAAAGCAGAACAGTACTTAAGGTCAACTTCTTAAACAAGCACAAACATAAATATTCTAACATCTATGACGGCTCTGGTTATAAGTGCTTTTGATATTGCAAATTTTCATTCGGTCCAAAAATGAAAATCTAAACTACTTTAATTAGTTATTTGTATAGTATCCAGTATTCGTATTAGCTAATTCTAACTTACTTTTATTTTTAGATATTCTATTTTGGCAAACTGGACAGGACCGGTTACAAGATGCTTAGCAATAACACTGTTCTAGCACAGTGTGATCCAATCAGCCACAAAAAAAGTTTTAAGCGATTATGCAACCTTTCAAGCATTAAGCAACTTAAAAGGTATGATATAATAAGCATTTATAATTCAGCAAATGTACGTCTCACCAAATATGAGAATAACAAAACTTTTATGAAAATAGTAAAACTTGCATAAATAAATTTACTTTTATTGTAATCCAGTTTATTAATCTATGTATTGTTAGTATATTTCAATAGTCTAATAGTTTCAATTGTATATTGTACAATATTAGTAACTCCTATATTAACTATGGCTATTTATCACAAATACATTTTATGTATACAAACATATAACGTATTCATGTGTGTTTCTAATAGAGTAAATTAGTAATATAGTAGAATTATTTATCTGCATGCATGACTAGATTTAAAAATTAACCATCGCATTAGCAGTGCACCATATTGCACGATTATTACCTGTTGTGTGTTAAAAATATTTATATACAATATAAGTTAATTGGGGGGGAAAGATGCCAAACATTTTGCATTTAATTGATTTTGTTGCTTAGAGAATATAGTATTAAAAAACACAATAATTTAAACATACATTGATGATCGAAAAATACTGCTTTTACATCAGAATCAGGAGACATTACAAACACAGATCTTGGAAGCATGTCCTCAAACTGCTTCGTTTTGATTTTACCACAGAAGATTGTGTATGGTGGAAGAAAATTACCCTCTGCATTGCAGCAAACGACAATACAGATAGTTTCATCTTTTTCTGCACTGGTGAGACTTTGAAATCTTTTAACACTTTTGAGGCGATTACTTTCCCGGGTTTGTTACACAGTTGCAATCCGGTCTCGTACATATTGAAAATTTTTCTGGGCTTGTCCGTTAAATCATGTATTTCTAATGTATCTATAAATAGCTTAAAATATGCATGCTCTTCACCATGGCATATTCCCAGTGAACGAGCTGTAGATCGACCTTGGGCAGCACACATTCACAAATTGAGATGTCTTCATAGACAGCTTAAAGCAGTCATATTCTTCTAGCTATTTTTCTTTATTAAATGTGTTTTATTTGTTTTTTTATTCGGCAAATGTATAAAATGGATATCTAATATTGTTACAGGTTAGAGAATAGCCAACTTTTCCTAATTTCTGAATATAACTCACTAGTTCGTCTTCGTTTACTTTTCCAAGACAGCCATAAGAATTTAAACCTCCTTTATCTAAGCGATTGTTTTTAACTCGCCTATGAAGGGTTCTCAAAGGAATATTCTAAATCCTCTTACAATGGTTTCATTCCACAACGCCAGTACAGTAGTTTGAAGATTGTCCACTGTCCATTGCCTTCTGCATGACTTTCTCACATAAATCTGCATTGTTCACTATAATAAACACGTACACATAAAATACATAAGTAAACTGCAAGCTGGCATCTGACCCCAACACAATTAATGCAACTAATCCCAATGTGTTGGGGAAGATGCCAAACTCCTTAAATAAATTGAACTTAGCACTAATTATTGCTACAAAGGTCGGAATAAACAAAACCTACCTTCTTTCCAGCATAAAATTCGCCGTTGATAACGATGTTTGTTTTAGATTTTCGAATAAAATAGTATGATGATGAAAAAACTTTCACAGCACGTGTTAACATCAACACGATATATCTTTTTGGCTAGTTGTTACAACAGATTTTAAGAAAGTTATGTTACTAAAATATATACGAAGGACATCTGTAAACTGAATTTTACAGGCATCTTTTGAGCAATTTCTGAATTAGGGTGCTTAGGCATCTTCCCCACTTTGGCATTTTGCCCCCAATTACCTTATAGCGTTTTATTAGTTTAGATTAAGAGAACTTCTATTATAAATCTGTTCTATGTAAGGAAGTAAATAGTGTATTCACATATTATTTGTAGTACAGTGATATTTGTAATAAATTTATTTATCTGTAGATGTAACTAAATTTGACATGCAAGTAGGGCCATGTCAGAACTTTTTGCAGCCCGTGTGCAAATGAGCGACTCATTCCTTAATCGATTTTTGACTTTTTGGAGCAATTTTGAAATTTTTTAATGCAGTATACATAAATATAAGTATCACATATATTTTGGTAGGTGCATATTTGAATAGTTTATTGATTCGCTTAAATAACGATTCAACACTTTAAAACTTCTCATGTTTTTAGTATAATAAAATTAAAAAAATATTAGGTATATGTACACAATTTCAGTATATGTTATTATATTAAAAATGTAGACCACTCTGCATATGAGATTGATATGGCCCCGCAAGCAACCACTTTGGTAGTGCATCATATATCTTAGTTTTTAGATCTACGGAATGGTGATAAATATCTTATGAATTATGCAGGATGACTGGTAATCGTTCATTACAGGTTTATATGAAACCGAAGGAAAATAGATTTAAAATTTAGTACGCTTCTACAAGTCAAAAGGACCTATTTAATGAAAATATTTTGAATACAGTATTCCAATTTTTGAATATCTTATTAAAGTAAAAAATAAGCTAGTATCTTTTAAAAGTTACTTCAATGTAAAAATTTTAATAGAAACATCAGCAACAAATAAATTATTATCTTGGGAACTACAAAAGTTAAGCGTTTCCAATTTTTCTTTAAATGAAGGCAGATACCTCTAAGCTCCTTCCTAAAAGAAAATTTTGTTGTTAACTTGGAATTACTAATGTTAACTTATTCAAGAGGATAACTTCAAAAAAATTTCAAAAAGTTCTTTTTGAAGTGGCATAGCAATTATTAACCTTAATTGCAGAAGATTTCTGTATACACTGTTCTGAAAATAACTGAAAAGTTTTTGTTTTAAACTTTCTGTTCCAAGTCCTTCTTAATTTCTATTGAGTTCAGGTAAACTCCAAGACAGAAGATCAATTAAAGTCAAATCAAGTGAGGTGATCTGGCTGCGCTTAGCCAAGGTGGTAGTGTCCATACAAGAGATCCTGAAACATTGCTATGAACTCCCAGAAAACTTCATTTGTAAAAAAAAGCAGGAGTTCCATAAATTTGGTACCAAAATGTCTACGAAATTTGAGAGGCAAATCTTCCAGAAAATCAGAAATGCAGTTCTTAAAATTTCCTGAACAGTTACAACCAAGAAATTATGAATTTAATGTTTCTTGAAAATTGATTGAATGACACGGTAAAAATATTACAAATCCTTAGCACGCATATGTAGTGTCATGGGGTTGTGGCCAAAATTTACTAAAACAGTAACTTCATTATTTTCATTATCCACAACAGGTTTGTTGTGTATTCTGTTGATACATCCAAATTGTAAAAAATGTTATTCTGTACTTTAAACTTAGTTTTGTTCTCCAACTATAGGTATGGGTGTCTTTCATTAAATGTACCACAAGTTTTCTTTGTAATACTGTTACACTCTCCATGAATGTATAATAAATTCACAATATCTAGTTTGAATACTTTTCATTATTTCTTATTTTTAAGAACACACAGCAATCAAACTTATATATCAATGCTTATTAGGTAATAATAGACCAATAAAAATAACAGTTTTAGTGGCTATCATTTTTTCACGGCTACTAGACAATTATTAATCGTAATTAGTACAAGTTGAACAAAAAACGTGTTTCTGAAAAATTTCCTCTTTGAGGTAAGTATCAATTAGTATCACAAGAACAGTCTCTTCTTATTCCATCCATTAGCATAGTTAAACAGATACTGTGTCATTTGAAAAAATGACTGATTTTAGCAAAGTCATCCATTTATGAAAAATTGTGATTAAAGGTACAAAAATTTTTAATGTAAGAACAAAACCCAAGGTCTCTGCTTCCATTTAAAAGAAAATTTAAAGTTCCAACTTTTCTGATTTCTGAGATAATAATTAATAATTTCTCTGTCACTGACGTTTCTATTAAAGCTTTTAACTTCAATAATATCAATTTTAGGGGTATGTCATGCTAATAGAAATTACTTTTAAATTTAATATGATATTTAAAAAATTAAAGTAACAATTTGCTCTATTTAAAATAACGACACAATGCCACAGCTAGGCAGAACCGGTAATGCTACAATTATGAAAATATTTGCATTAAATACATCCTTTTGACTTGTAAAAGTGTAGTAAATTTCAAATTGATATCTCCTTTCATTCCATATAAGTTTTTAATCAATTGTTAACATGAATCATTCTGTATTTGACACAACAGTTCTATAAATTGGGTATATATACATATATATATATATATATATATATATATATATATATATATAAATATATATATTTGATTTATTTTAAACGATAGCCACGGCTAGGCATACAATCTTAAAATATATTTCCCTTGTATTCAGGGTGTTCTAGTATGTTATCCAACCCAAAGCTATGTTTTTTTAATTATGTTTTTTAATAATGATCAAAATGATTTACAGGTACCATGGGTCTACAATGGGTACTTTCTTATTTATGAGTAATTTTATGTCAAAGTCATGTCAAACTTGAAGAATTACACAAGTTTCAACTTAAAGAATCGGTAGTTACTGTCGTTATTTCTGAAGTACCGCCTCTACTACATCCAACTATCTTTTACACAGTCTGCCTCTTACAGTGCTACCAGTCATCTTACATGCATATCTATGCTTGGTAGGTCTATCCTCATTCGTTCTGTCCATATGTCTAAACTATCTAAGCGTGCTTCCCTCGCTCAACCCTGTGTCACTTGCGCCCCACACTCTGCTCTGACCCATTCATTTGGCACTTTGTCTCTCAATGTGTTTCCACACACACTTCTTAGGAACCTCATTCCTGCAACATTTATACGACTAACATGCTTTTTCTGCCAAGCCCAAGTTTCACTTCCATACAGAACAGTTGGTACAAACACACTGTTCTAAATGGCTAGCTTTGCATTTATACTTGATTTTTTATTCCTGTTCACGGCCCACATACTTCCACGCCTTTTTCTTTCAGCATTTGCGCTTCTTTCTATTTCAGCATCCAGCTTTCCATTACTCAAAAACTTTCTACCAAGGTACTCCAAGTCATTTATTTTCTCTATTGTGTCATTGCCCATTCTAAATACAAAGTCATCAATTCTGCCAATTCTGTCAAAAATAATAATTTCCATCTTATTTATATTCACTTTCAATTGCATATTTCCACATGTTTTTGACAGCCTGTCAAGCATGTGTTACAAACCTTGTGAAATACAGCTAACAATACTGCATATACTGCAGCATACATTTTCTTTCGGGTTTGCATACACTTTTCGACAATTTGTTGCATTGCAAACACCTGATCCACACATCCTCTTCCATACATAGAACTACATTGACGTCCCATATCTTGCTCTGTGTTGTCTTGCAAACTCTCTCGATCACAATTTTTTCATACACTTTACTGGGTACATTCAATAGACTTTTTGCATTCATACTTGCTGGCTTTACCTTTGTGCAACTGGTTAAGGATCGCCCTTTTCCAATCTTCAGGTACCTTTGCTTGTTTTATACACAACTCTATCAGTTTGAACAAACAATCAATCAGCACTCTGCACCCATACCTTTCCAATCCCCATCTACACTGCATTCGAACTTTATACTATTATCTACATTTTCGAAGAGCATTTTACTGCATTCTTCATCTTCCATACAATCATCTGTATCCTTCTTGCCAATACCATACAGGCATCTTAAAATACTCTTTCCACAGTTTCTCACACTCGCTTTATCCAAAGTAATTTCATTTTTACTGTTAACAACGCCATTTACACGCTTATTTCCACCCTTCGTTGTCTTCCTTACCCACTTCCAAAACAAGTTTGTATTTCTTTCAAAATTACTCTGCACTTTTTCACCCTCCCTCAATCTCAGTTGCTCTTTGCTTGCTTTCACTACTTCTTTCGCATATCGCCTTTTTTTCTTATATACTTCCTGAAGTTGCTTCCTTAGTTCAACATCTTTCTCAGTCTAACTGTGGCCATCGTTTAAAACAAAATGGAAATTATTATCTTGAATAACCAAAAGTCATAGAACTTTCATGGAGGTTATGTTAATTTTGAAGTGTGCTAGATTTAGAGTGCAACCACTCTAATGGGGCGCCATTTCAAATAATTTCTACATATTATGTGTTGAAGATCAAGTTTCTTTGTAGGATATACCTACTAAGTTTTACCAACTAGCTTTAGGAAAAAATCCATAACAATTTCTGTGCAGAAAATTTTTTTTATATAAATTATATTACTTTTTGTGTATACTTTAGTACATAATTATACTGACTGTCATGATAAGCTTAAACTATCTATATATTAGAAGCTATTTGAACATCAGATATAAAAATTCGTACATATGGGTTTACAATTATAAGGTCTATTTAACTAAAACATTTTTATTTTTATAGCACTTTCGATTATACTGAAAGTTGACAATGCACGCTCCTTTTTAGTTTTATTTTTCTAATTAATTTTAATTTAAAAAAATATAGCAATTTAATTGCAATGTGTGTAGGTAGACAGAAGATTATTTGAACTCTATTATTTTTCTATGTGTTGAGTATATCGATGCATTGTTCACAGGAAATAGCTATTTTTTAAAACAGTCTGTATTTGTAATACATCCATTTTAATGTAGACATCATTTTTGACAACTAACTTCAACATTTAAACAAATTAGGTCACAGCCTTCCGAAAAAGTCTGTAATATTTTGTTTATGAAATTAATATCTAAATTATTAAAATTATATGTTGAATTTCAGTTACAACAAACCCAAAAGGACCGCCAAAAACGGTTTGTAATAAACAAAGGTCGTTATAAGTAAAGTTCCAGTGCCAATCTCGCTCCGCCACCGGTGGCTGGCCACAATGTTTTTCATTTATCTCATTTCCTTTGGGGAAGTGGGAGCTTAGGAAGAACCCTAGGGTTTCCGCCCTAATATTTGTCTACTCCCTGTTATCCTTTGTTATTGCCTACTTTCACAGGTGAGGATATTCGACTATACTTTTGCCAGCTTACTCTCTTGCTATGCCTTAATTCGTTTTGAATTTCTTTTCTAATTACGCTATACCTATCCCAATCGTCCTGAGCTTTGCTCTTGATGGCTCGGTTTTGGGTTTTCCTAAGTTCGCTGCAGAGAAGGCTAAAAGACTTCCTCCATCTTGTAACTCGACGGGTTTTCTCCTCTCTGAGCAGACATGCATCCTTGTAAGATAAAACGATTATCCTGCTCATATACTCTAGTACCTACCTTATCTAAATCCTTTATCATTAGGATTAGTTGTATGTTTTCTATGAGATCTCCTAGGCGTTGCCTTAGGACTTCTTAGAAAACATCCCAATCCGTACTTCTTGGATTCCTGCGTTAGATGGGTGTTTGCTTATCAGAAACCATCGCCCACCTTATCATTTCATGATCTGATGTAAAGATGTCTGTTCGGACCCTCAATTTTGACATTCTCTTCAATAACGCTTTAGAGACCACTGTTATGTCATTTATCTTCTGTCGGATTGTATTGACAAACATTGGCTATGTTCTCCATTTTATTATCTCGTGTTCGGTAGTTTCCAGATATTTTGGAAAGGCTTTCCCATATATATTTACATTAAAACTTCCCCATAAAGTGTGCTGAGCATTGCAATTGCACCTTATCATAATTAACAGAGCCTCTGTCCTTCATGTAATTAATCTATGGAAGTCCTTCATGGAAGGCATGTTCCTATTATTATAGGAGAAACAAACGCTATTTATAACTAAGGATTGTTTATCTCCACTTACCTTGTACTTCAAAATCCCTGGTATAACGTCCCTGGTTCCAATCTAGGGCAAAGCTAAGAGATTCAATTTCTTGGATGCCAGGATGCAGGCTCAGGGATTGTCCTCTATGTTGCTTGATAAAGGTTGAACCCGGCAACGTTTAGACCTCTTATTCTGTTTTTAAGCAAAGCGGCAAGGTGGTAAAGCAGCAATATTTCTACCATAATTTCAAAAGTATGTATGATGTACAGTGTTGTGTTGTAATATGTACATGCCTGTAACCCTAGGCATGGAACCCTTGCTGGGTAGTATGGTCAGAGCCAACCGTCCCCAGGCTTTTAACGAGGTTGATACTGCTCGCCTTCCTCTTTTTTGGAACCAAGCTAGGAACTGCAACTGGCAGGATTACATACTATGATTATGTTTTGTACAATATTGTTCACTTAATGTTCTAAAAAGATAGTCCATCATTTTCTTTTGCACAAAAACATTTCCAGTGTATGTTTTTCGAAATGTTTCCAATTCCTACATTTGATTTGGCAATGCTCTTTCCGTAAGTAATACATTGGCCAAGCGAGTTTTCTTTTACCTGGAAATTTTGAATTTTGCCGAACCTTTGCTGTTTCTAGCAAGGTAGGAATCTTTAACATGTATGATAATACTCACACACGGTACCTACATTTTACCCCATCCAAACGTTGGCGCATTTTTGTGAAAAATGTTCTAACATTTTTCAAGCGATCTATGTCGACATTCAAACCCGTGAACCGCCTAAGTTACGGAGCCGTCTGTTTCTAAATCCTCTAAACTGTCGAAAACTTTCTGCAATGCAGAAGATTGCACAAAGGTTCGGACTTCCATTAATTTTGTGAGTGCTGTAGATGTGGTTATATTTATAAAAATCACATAGCGTACAGTTGGATTATCGTTACTCACAGGTCCTTCGTTGCTTAGATTGTCCGCATTTATCGCAGTTGAAATAATTTCATCATTAGTTAAAAATCGAATCAAAAATTGTCAATCTACACTTATATAATCTTCCGGAGTACCTAATTCTTAACCGTATTCTTCGTTAGTTGTTTTTTCTTGTAGCCAATCTATTAAAGAGAAGTCATCATTCGTATTATACTCTATATCCTCAGCAACCCCAGTACCATAATATTGTTCAACTGGTTACTTTTTCCAGCACGAATGAATTAAATTTATTGCATCCAATAGAGTTACTAAGCAAGATGTTGCGAAATCTACACATTGCACCACTTTTATTAAAAGCGATTGATGATAATATCTTTTGAGAGTTCTTATTATATTCTGATCCATAGGTTGTAGTCCAAAACTGGTGTTTGGTGGCATGAAGGCCAGTTTGATAGAATGTAATCCCTCAATTTTCAGGTGCACAGGATAGTTATCAATTAGTAATGTACTTTTGTTTTCTCTTGTGTAGTTCTGCATCCTATTTTCGAACATAATCTCTAATA
This sequence comes from Platerodrilus igneus, assembly GCA_036346225.1. Lineage (NCBI taxonomy): Eukaryota > Metazoa > Arthropoda > Insecta > Coleoptera > Lycidae > Platerodrilus > Platerodrilus igneus. Next base: position 993,244 of record JARFIW010001228.1, read on the forward strand.
TTGCAGTGGTCATATATGCGTTTGCACTTCCACAGTTGCTTACAAACATTTTTAAAACAGCTGGGAGTATGAGGTTTACCTATAACAAAGCTTGCATTTTTCCATGCCGGACATGTTTGCACCAACTACAATGGTGATATGTTCCTTTAGTAACTTCTTTCCAGTACACCATTTCCTTTTAAATTTTAAAGATGTGTTTGGTGTGAGTTTAAAAAGTCCCGTTCCATACTCATTAAAAATATCATTTTTAGTATGCTGTTGTTTGATTGTTGGCCACATCGTTAATGGCCAGTTATCTACCACACGGTTATCGACAGCTGCTGGTTCACCTACAATTTTACCACTGTAGATGTTGTGATTGCTTTCTATCTTTCAAATGAATTCGCCTTGAAATTTTTTACCAAATTCCGCGGCTTTGGTTTTGAGAATGGTTTCACTAATTGTGATGTTATTTAACTGCTATTGTGAAAACCACTTAAATTGAGCTTGGTCCACATCGTCATGGTAAGATTTTCTCATATTTTAACATTCAGTTAACACATTCAATCACTTTAAGAAGTTTGTCGAGATTTTTCCAGATCGTACCCACTGTTAATTTGCTAAGATTTCGCTCATGGCAAATGTTTGATTGCTTTTTCCCATTGAGCAATTGACGAATTATATCACACTTAAACTGTAAGGTAGATGATTGTTTTTTCGGTGTAGAATCACTAATTTTGTATACTATACTAATTTATTTTCGGAGCGACGAAAAAGTATACACAACCGCGACAGCACAGACTAATTCATTAATGTGTGGGTACCAAAATCAAGAAAGGCAAAATTTAGCTGAAATCAATACACATACAATATTTAGCAATGTCGCTCTGCTAGTCAGTCTAGTGCCGCCTGAGATTTAGCAATACCTATTCAAATAAAATCAAGTACTGCATACATTTTAAGAGCAAGAGTTAGTTTAAAAAAAAAAAGAATGACTAGTAAATGTTTGCTATAGATGATGTATTATAAAACTCGATGTCTGTTTAGTCTGTTATATTCAAAAGTTGTTATATACGAGGTCACTATTTGTGATAACTTTTATCACATTTGTAATAAAGAATTTGCCAGGATTTTATATTTTATTTGTTATAAGCTAGGGTTTGTTATATCCAGGAGTGTTATAGCTGAAGTTTACTGTATTTGGATAAGCACTGAAGATTGAAAAAGGGAAGTAAATGCTAACAGACCTTATTTTTTAGGTAGATTTCATTAAATATGTTACAAACAGCAGTTGATATTTAAGAAACGGGAGATATTAGTATTTTATGAACAATACATTGAAACATTTATTGTGAACGTTCTGTACAACAATTACAAAGTCCTGTTACATACATACATTACAGTTAAACCGCCATATTGTGTTAAACTTTTATACTTAATTTAATTAAAAGGGGTATTGTATGTATAACTCTTTTAAAGAAATTTAAATATCACCAAAACCACTTGGTTTGCGTATAAGGTTGGTTAAATAAAATAACATTAACATGAAGTGGACTATCCAAAAATTAAAAAATAGAGAATATTCTATTAAGAATAAGAAAGTTACTGTCAACTTCCAACTTCAAAAGTGCCATAAAAATAAAATTATTTTGGTTATATGGGATACAATCGAAAGTCTACATCTTTCCATATTCGAAATTTAAGTAGTGTGTGATATACACAGCTTAAGCTTATTGTGACCCTTTCTGTATATTAGATATAAATATATAATAGAATTTTATTAGGTGTTAGAATAGTCAAATTTTATTAATGTAAGGTAGATATAAGTATAAAGTAGAAGCTTGAATTGCATGTTAACTATCACAATAAAAACTTAATCATAAAACCGCCATTTGTTTTATTCAACTAACATATAGTATAACAAACATAGATTTAAAATATTCTTAATTGAATGGCTAACAATTTGTATGCGATATATACGAATTTAAATGTGATTTTTAAAACTTTTTAGAATGGTTTTTAATAATAAGTATGCAAATATTATGCAGCGCATTTAAGCCCAGGTTTTACTTGCGTTGACAACATTGTACAGATAGAGCAGTTTTAAAAACGTTTAATTTACAGTGTGTATACGCTTAAAGACCTATCCAAAAAAGGCAGCATTTAAAAACACCAATTCAAGACTATCTTTAAAATAATTTTTGAGCTTAATTTCTATTTCAACTATATTATTTCAAAATTGAGGTGAAAAAGTAAAGTGTTTCTATAAGTGGTTTGTAGATTAACGAGACGTACAGTAAACAATTCAAATATTGCAAAATAATTTTGTTTCATGAATGTCATTTCTCCTTGGTATAGATATAAATCTTGGGATGCTGTCGCTTAACACAATGAAACAGCAAAAAGCTATCAATTATAATTATTTGTACGTTTCTTTAACAATTTTCTTCTTCTTTCTTCTTCAGATATTCTAACATGACATTTAGTATAATCTACAAAATGTAGTCCAACCCTGTGACCAGATATTAAATTTTATTTTAGAACTTATTAATGTTGAAAAATGTAGTATAAAAGTAATATGTAAGTAGGATTGCCTGTTATATGATGACACTGATTTGCAATTTTTTCATGCACTTCATTACGGTAAAAATTGTTGCTGAAATTTACCAATAAATACAATTGATAGCCTTTTTGCTCTTTTATTATGTTGAGTGACAGCATCTCAAGATTTACATCCAACCCAAGTCTAACTAATTGTGCTCAGTAATTAACAGAGGATTTGGGATTTATTATATATATTGCTGTGATATCGTTGCAATAACCCGGTGCCCCCTTTTTGTGAAATAAAAAGGTTAAAAAATTTCTTTTTGTCAATTTTAATATTAATATCTCGACTAGCTCAGTTTTAACCACGCACGGAGCTTGCGACAATACGACAACAAATAATTTTTTAATTTGTTTTTTTATTTCTACTTCCTATGCCTTTTAAGCAAAACACAATTAACCACAATTAACATAATATTCTCAATATGTACAAAGCGTTTATAATGTCTTTGAATAGAGCCTCTTTTAAATAATTGAATTAATGTCTCTTAATAATTATGATTCCCTTTAAATGAACAAAAAAGCCTGCAAGAAACACCCTTATTATTATTACGTGAAGCCCTATGAACGTTCATCAGTCTTTCTTAACTCTTTAAGTAGGTTTATAACGTGTGCTAAAACGATTTTTGAGAACTCTCACATAAAATTTTCATAAAATAAAATGCAACAAAAATATTTGGAATGGCTAATCTGTTGTCTCTTTTCGACGTACCTTGTTCCCCCAATTCAGACCAGTTTCTGCTCCAACTATTCGTCGTTTTAGCTTCAGCTTATTTATTTAAATGCTCCAGGTTCTTATTTAACCGTTCCGGGTTGCATCTAGAAATTGTCTAGATATTGTTTGCATATTCTTATATAATTTTTTCAGGTAGGTCCAGATTGTTGAATATTCTTGTTTTATTTTTCCTGGTTGATCTAGAGATTGTTTGGGCATCCAGGTAGGATCCTGGAATTATTTAGAGTCCTTTTGTTAATATAAATCTTAAAATTTAATAAAAGCAACCTTTTATTACTTACGTTTTTTAGGATTAAATGACGAACCTTTCAACAATTATGCACTATCACCACATTAAAATTTATTAATTATAAAATCACTTGTAATTCTTTTACGTAAATATCTTGCTTCAGGTAATGTGAACCATGCCTTCTTTTAATTCAAAACTGATTTGTTTACGAAATCCCGTTGTATTTAAAGAGAACGCCTATCTGTTTACAATTGGTCGGTCAAGCGCATAATCCAATAAATACCTCCTTGTACCTTAATCTTCACATGCAGGCTTGGGTATTTCTACGAATTTTGCATGTACAACAAAGTCAAAACGCTTGTACCTGCACATAGGATTTCAAGTTATTTGTATAGATTTGTTGAATTTTCAAATCTTCCATGGTCTTTCAAATCACGTAGGTCTTGTTTGTGTAGTAAATTTGATAAACTTTGCTTTATCGCTATGCTGTAATTATTGTCTATCTATCAAGCTGTTGGATTTTATAGCTTCTTAGTCACGTAGCTTTATATTTATTGATATATGAAATTATATGCGTTTTTCTGTTTTACGCATTTACAAACCTGCTTGTTTAAATAGAATTCCTTGTATAATAATGATGCACTACTCACCCGAATTGTGTTGCAGCTTCTGTCCACTTCGTTTTATGATGTGTAAAGTTGTTTATTTACTTGTATCTTTTGGAATACTTTTTCTTTCTGTAAATCTAATTATAATTATAGTTTATATATAGGGCGTTGGCATTTGCTTTCTTGTCAAATCGCTGAATTTCGCATTTTCTTTGTAAAATGTCTAGTTTTCTAGATTTTCATGATGTTTACATAAAGCATACTATCCTAGTGATGCTATCTACCACTAAATGACTCTATTATCATAGCTATATATATATATATATATATTACTCATATTTAGACCAGGGTAGAAAATTAAATAATCACATCAAATAATTTTAATCACCATGTATAATGAATATTATTAGATAATACGCGTTATTAAAACCGTGAAGCATAAAAATTTATTAGTTTCAGTAAAAATAAGAGATTTAAATCATGTACAAGACGCTTTATATCAAAAGAAACAGTATTAACAAGCTCTACGTGTAATGTATTTATTCCGAGGAAAGAAACAAATGGAAATTACGTGCAAAATTTATATTAATTAACCCTATTTTAAGTAACCGGTATTAAACAAAGTGTACACATAATAATTAATATTTAATTTGTATTCGCTAAAATGAAAGGATAGAAGTCAATTTTAGTTGGAGTTAATTAAACCATTATTAATAATAAGCATAAAAGTCTGTGAAAATCCAAGATTATAATACCAGAAAATAAAGCTCTGGGAATTAATATTATGTTTGAACACCTGCGTAGTTTAAATGTCATGTACGGCGAAAATTTTGTAGATAACAAATGGTTTCAAAGAATCTTGGAGAAACCGTAGCTTGATAGTTACGAGAAATGCTAAAGGTGGGTTATTTCACACTCCACATGGACTAAAATAATCGATAATAAAGAATATCAATTTGCATCAATAAGAACAGGTTAGATAGAGACAGATAATATGCACAAGACCGAGACACATATAGTAAAAGGCGTGATTTAAGCAACGTCACGAGGGTCACAGTTGGTTGAAAATAGGATGCAAATATCAGAGGTAGAAACAACGATTTTTGTATAAAAGTCAATTAGTTATTTCCAGACATTGCGTGCCGTGTTGAAATTTCTGAGATTTAACTGGGGCGAGTACAAAATTCGTAAAAACCGATGCGCGAGCTACGGAATGGGAACATAACAAGCGAAATTCTTTAGAATTGTCCATTTTGGGGACTCGACCGACAGACAGGCTAACTTCTATATATACCCAGGTGAATATGAACAAGCTCTCTTACATCCGCGACTTGATTCAATACGTTAAACAGTGCATTTTAGTTTGATAGAATAATTTAAAGTTTGCTCGTATATTTTGGTGATTTAAAACAGTTTGTTATTTACGTGCTAACATGAATGTACTTGAGTGCATTTAGATACAAGGTAATAAAATTTAGTATCACTGTACCAATTAGTAAAATTTACAACGACAAATGAATACACCAAAAGTAGGCAGTTTTGGCGTATATTGGTGAAAGAAGTATGAATTTCTTTGCTATTTTTCGGAGGTGTTAATGATTAAATGGTTCATAAATGTGTCTGGATCCACAAAACAAGGGTCACATATACACAGATGAGTTCCGGAAAAGCCCAGAAACAACTTTAAATAAATGGTGATGGAGAAAATTTGAAAAGCGTTGAGAATCAGAAGCTGTAAATATAACCCAGTTGGAATGGAGTGATTAACAAAAGGGACGATGTACATTGAAGCTACGAGTGCAGTAACCTTCAGGTAATTTATACTATTTGTTTGAACTTTGATATTTTTGTGTGTGTTGAATAACTTTATAATTGATTTACTTTAAATGGACATTAGTGAAATTGTACTAACCATAAAATTTTAATTTTAACGTGAAATTCGCTTGTTTAAGTAGAAAGGGGTATTTAGTATTGATGTACTGGATTATGATGAAAATTTGGGTATGTCTTTGAGCTCAATTAGACGAACCTGGTTAATTAACGTAAAGGGCTGGTAGATGCTCCCTTTGTACTCAGACTCAGGTCTGCATATATTGTTATATTAATTAATAGGCATCCTACAAGGACTTTAATTCTGGATGCTCATTAAAATGGTAATAAATTGAATCTTGAAAATTTTTGATACTAAAATTTATGCTGAATTTTAATTTTGAAATTTTAATGTATTGTGAATATTGATGTAAATAGAGTTAACGTTGATGTTTGTGGTAGGAATGTATTTGTTTTTTTTTATGATTGAGGATGTAAGTTATCTAGAGGAGCAGCCGAGGCGATTAACAGAAGAAAGTCAATGGACCAGCACAGTTAAGATAACTGGCGAGGCTTTTTAAAGGATTCACAGCAAATTTGGCGACCCAAAAGTGAGGCTCGAGTTCCAAATAAAATTTTTGTGATTTTATTCCAGGAAACTGGCAATCTGAGAGAGAGAGTTTTTGTGTGTGTATAAATTTAGGAGTATTTTAGAGTGTGTGTGAGTGATTTGAACGTATGCAGAGAAAGGAGTGGTTAAGGAGTCAAGGAGTGGAAATTGGAAGTGACGATAGTGCATTGTGTGGGAAAAATTCGAAAATGGAAGAAGCTGGAGGCAGTAGAGATCAGTCGAGGACGGAATCAGGGATCAAGGAAACGAGATGATAATGAGAATGCTAGAGAGGATGAACGAAGAATCTAATAGAGCTAGGGAAGAATCCAATATAAAATTAGAGCAGATAAGCGGGAAAATTGAACAAAATACTAAAGAATTTACAGAATTTAAAGATAGTCTTACCGTGAAACTGGGGGAAGTAGAAAATAGGGTTGAAAAAAATGAGTGTGATATTACAGGTCTTCGACAGGAAATGGGACATTTAAGGTCCGAAGTACGCATTTTTTGTGAAGAAGAGATTAATGTAAAAATGACTGAAGTGACGGACTCATGTAGGGATCAGTTAGGCAGGGTAGAACGCGAAGTTAGTAGTATCAAATACAACATGTCAAATTTAACGGGGGATGGTCCCAGATTTTCTACAGGTGGAGTATCATTGGACCAACACATGAAGTTTTATGGCGATAACAGGGTAAATCCACAAATTTTTATTAATAGCGTAAGAAATCTAGTGGGAAATTTATTTGACGAACAGACTAAACTGAATACGATAAAGGCTTTATTAAAGGACAACGCGGAAGCATGGTACAATTTAGTAGGACAGGACATAGACACTTACACGGACTTTGAGGACAGATTTTAAAGCACTACTGGAGTGACCACAGACAAGACCAGGTACGAGACGACTTAATCACAGGAAATTTAAGGGAGAATTTTCAGGAAGTAGGGAGCAATATGCTATACGCAAGTATAGCATAGCAAAGCAACTGAACCCACCACTGACGGACCGACAAATTATTAAATATTTATCACGACACTTCGAGGTAGAAATAAGACAACACGTAGCACTACAGAACATAGTGGACAGAGAAATGTTTCTAGAATACCTGCAGAGGTACGACGACGTAAGTAGTGGACGACCTCGGATAACAGGAAAGACAGATCAACACAGTTAGGTTTGACAATAGACGGGACAACTATGCTAGAAGGGGGAATAGTTACGGATACCAGCGACAGAATTGGGAACAGCGACGACCATACGTTAGAAGTAATAGTTTAGGAAGGGGACCTGCACCGAGACCGGGACCTACCAGAATGAATAGTTCACCAGACATGAGCGGGACTGCTAATACAGACACGGAACGAGTGGAAACGCCTAGGACATACGCTGAGGTGACGGCTAGACCAGGACCGAGTAGGGAAAACAGACCTGGACAGGATTTTTAGAACGCGACAGACCACTAGATTTCAGTGTAAATGTATATGAACATCCACGTGAATTTTTCAAAATTGAGGAGGAAGTAGAGCCAGAAACTAAGGAAAAATTATGTTTGCCAATTATTAATTTAGAAATTTTTGAGAATAATGTAGAAGTATTACTTGATACAGGGGCAGAGGCGAGTTTAATATCGGAGGAATTTGTCAGCAAAATTAGGGATAAGGTTTGTGATAGAATTATGCCCATAAAGCGTAGCCATTTAGTAGCTCCAAATAAAAAGAAGTTTGCTGTAGTGAATAGCGTTGTGGTGCTCAGGATAAATATAGGAGGTTTAAGCTGTGAACAGGAGTTTGTAATTGTACCTGGACTGAAGTTTCAGAGCATTTTAGGTGTTGACTGTATGATGAAGTTAGGGGTTTTGATAGATATGGAACGGAAGGTAATAAGGATTAATGATAGGGTAGTGCCATGGAAGGGCAGTTATGAAGTCACAGAGGATGACACGGGGTTTAGTATTAATGTAGTAGAGGTAGAAGATGATGAAGGTAAACAGATCAACACGATAAGATGTCCAGAAGATAGGAGAGTAAAGGTTTAAGCTTTATTACAAAAACATGCAGAATTAGTGGGGGTAGAAGCAAGCACAGCGTTAGGCTATGAGCACAGATTGGAAGTGGATAATTCAGAACCGTTTAACGCAAAGGTTTATCCAATTCCAGCAGCATATCGGGAGCAGGTGAAGGCAGAATTAAATAAAATGTTGGAAGATGGCATAATAGAGGTATCAAACACTCATTTCATAAATCCGTTGGTGGTAGTTAAGAAAAGGATGATAGCATTCGTTTATGTTTAGATGCACGAAAATTAATCAACGGACCAAACCGCAATTCCATTGTCCACCATCCATGGACACGCTTTTGACGAGATTAAGTGGCAAGTTTATTTTAGTAAAGTAGATTTAAGGAATCCATTCTAGCGGATTCCATTACACAAGAATTCTAGAAGGTACATAAAATTTTCCGCAGAGGAAAAATCGATAATTGTAAGGTAGTATCGTTTGGTTTGTCGGCAGAAAAAAATAGTAATAAATGAGAAACAGACAAGTGTAGGGAATGAAGAAGAAGCAGTATTTAAGAGTCAGGACAAGAGGGATGATAAGTTTATTGTATGTGAGATAATAGAGATGTTAAGTATAGATATAGAAGGGGGAGAGATAGGGATGAAGAGTATTAGGATGGTAAGAAGAAAGACATGGAGGGTCAAGAAGAGAGTTAGATTTAAATAACTTGATGAACAAAGGATAGAGATAGGTGAATTTTAGTATAGATATAGAAAATAAAGCTAGGTATAGGATAAATATGGGAGATAATTAGAAATAGGTTTAGGATGAGAATAAAGAGTAAATGTAGGATGAAAATAAGATAGGTTAAGTATAGATATTTCATATAAGATTAGTGGAGAGTTAGGAATAAAGTTAGGAATAGGATAGGTATATAGGATTAGGTAGGATGAAGTAAAGTATAGTAAAGATTAGTTAAAAGTTAGGAATAGGATAGGTATATAGGATGTATATAGGATTAGATGGATAAGTAGGATGAAGTTAGCGATAATTTCAGTTTATAGAATTAAGTGAGTGTTAGGAATAGGATAGGGATATAGGATAGGTGTAAATATTTTTTTTTTGATTGGAGACAAAGTAGGTAAGTTAGATAGATAAGGATAGAGAAAGATAGGCAATTTTTTTTTATAATTTTTTTTGTCTAAATGCTTTATATTTGCATTCAAATAAGTGGGATTATTTGTATTCAAATAGGGGAAAAATACTCATATTTAGACCAGGGTAGAAAATTAAATAATCACATCAAATAATTTTAATCACCGTGTATAATGAATATTATTAGATAATACGCGTTATTAAAACCGTGAAGCATAAAAATTTATTAGTTTCAGTAAAAATAAGAGATTTAAATCATGTACAAGACGCTTTATATAAAAAAAAAACAGTATTAACAAGCTCTACGTGTAATGTATTTATTCCGAGGAAAGAAACAAATGGAAATTACGTGCAAAATTTATATTAATTAACCCTATTTTAAGTAACCGGTATTAAACAAAGTGTACACATAATAATTAATATTTAATTTGTATTCGCTAAAAATGAAAGGATAGAAGTCAATTTTAGTTGGAGTTAATTAAACCATTATTAATAATAAGCATAAAAGTCTGTGAAAATCCAAGATTATAATACCAGAAAATAAAGCTCTGGGAATTAATATTATGTTTGAACACCTGCGTAGTTTAAATGTCATGTACGGCGAAAATTTTGTAGATAACAAATGGTTTCAAAGAATCTTGGAGAAACCGTAGCTTGATAGTTACGAGAAATGCTAAAGGTGGGTTATTTCACACTCCACATGGACTAAAATAATCGATAATAAAGAATATCAATTTGCATCAATAAGAACAGGTTAGATAAAGACAGATAATATGCACAAGACCGAGACACATATAGTAAAAGGCGTGATTTAAGCAACGTCACGAGGGTCACAATTGGTTGAAAATAGGATGCAAATATCAGAGGTAGAAACAACGATTTCTGTATAAAAGTCAATTAGTTATTTCCAGACATTGCGTGCCGTGTTGAAATTTCTGAGATTTAACTGGGGCGAGTACAAAATTCGTAAAAACCGACGCGCGAGCTACGGAATGGGAACATAGCAAGCGAAATTCTTTAGAATTGTCCATTTTGGGGACTCGACCGACAGACAGGCTAACTTCTATATATACCCAGGTGAATATGAACAAGCTCTCTTACATCCGCGACTTGATTCAATACGTTAAACAGTGCATTTTAGTTTGATAGAATAATTTAAAGTTTGCTCGTATATTTTGGTGATTTAAAACAGTTTGTTATTTACGTGCTAACATGAATGTACTTGAGTGCATTTAGATACACGGTAATAAAATTTAGTATCACTGTACCAATTAGTAAAATTTACAACGACAAATGAATACACCAAAAGTAGGCAGTTTTGGCGTATATTGGTGAAAGAAGTATGAATTTCTTTGCTATTTTTCGGAGGTGTTAATGATTAAATGGTTCATAAATGTGTCTGGATCCACAAAACAAGGGTCAGATATACACAGATGAGTTCCGGAAAAGCCCAGAAACAACTTTAAATAAATGGTGATGGAGAAAATTTGAAAAGCGTTGAGAATCAGAAGCTGTAAATATAACCCAGTTGGAATGGAGTGATTAACAAAGGGACGATGTACATTGAAGCTACGAGTGCAGTAACCTTCAGGTAATTTATACTATTTGTTTGAACTTTGATATTTTTGTGTGTGTTGAATAACTTTATAATTGATTTACTTTAAATGGACATTAGTGAAATTGTACTAACCATAAAATTTTAATTTTAACGTGAAATTCGCTTGTTTAAGTAGAAAGGGGTATTTAGTATTGATGTACTGGATTATGATGAAAATTTGGGTATGTCTTTGAGCTCAATTAGACGAACCTGGTTAATTAACGTAAAGGGCTGGTAGATGTTCCCTTTGTACTCAGACTCAGGTCTGCATATATTGTTATATTAATTAATAGGCATCCTACAAGGACTTTAATTCTGGATGCTCATTAAAATGGTAATAAATTGAATCTTGAAAATTTTTGATACTAAAATTTATGCTGAATTTTAATTTTGAAATTTTAATGTATTGTGAATATTGATGTAAATAGAGTTAACGTTGATGTTTGTGGTAGGAATGTATTTGTTTTTTTTTATGATTGAGGATGTAAGTTATCTAGAGGAGCAGCCGAGGCGATTAACAGAAGAAAGTTAATGGACCAGCACAGTTAAGATAACTGGCGGGGCTTTTTAAAGGATTCACAGCAAATTTGGCGACCCAAAAGTGAGGCTCGAGTTCCAAATAAAATTTTTGTGATTTTATTCCAGGAAACTGGCAATCTGAGAGAGAGAGTTTTTGTGTGTGTATAAATTTAGGAGTATTTTAGAGTGTGTGTGAGTGATTTGAACGTATGCAGAGAAAGGAGTGGTTAAGGAGTCAAGGAGTGGAAATTGGAAGTGACGATAGTGCATTGTGTGGGAAAAATTCGAAAATGGAAGAAGCTGGAGGCAGTAGAGATCAGTCGAGGACGGAATCAGGGATCAAGGAAACGAGATGATAATGAGAATGCTAGAGAGGATGAACGAAGAATCTAATAGAGCTAGGGAAGAATCCAATAGAAAATTAGAGCAGATAAGCGGGAAAATTGAACAAAATACTAAAGAATTTACAGAATTTAAAGATAGTCTTACCGTGAAACTGGGGGAAGTAGAAAATAGGGTTGAAAAAAATGAGTGTGATATTACAGGTCTTCGACAGGAAATGGGACATTTAAGGTCCGAAGTACGCATTTTTTGTGAAGAAGAGATTAATGTAAAAATGACTGAAGTGACGGACTCATGTAGGGATCAGTTAGGCAGGGTAGAACGCGAAGTTAGTAGTATCAAATACAACATGTCAAATTTAACGGGGGATGGTCCCAGATTTTCTACAGGTGGAGTATCATTGGACCAACACATGAAGTTTTATGGCGATAACAGGGTAAATACACAAATTTTTATTAATAGCGTAAGAAATCTAGTGGGAAATTTATTTGACGAACAGACTAAACTGAATACGATAAAGGCTTTATTAAAGGACAACGCGGAAGCATGGAACAATTTAGTAGGACAGGACATAGACACTTACACGGACTTTAAGGACAGATTTTTAAAGCACTACTGGAGTGACCACAGACAAGACCAGGTACGAGACGACTTAATCACAGGGAAATTTAAGGGAGAATTTTCAGGAAGTAGGGAGCAATATGCTATACGCAAGTATAGCATAGCAAAGCAACTGAACCCACCACTGACGAACCGACAAATTATTAAATATTTATCACGACACTTCGAGGTAGAAATAAGACAACACGTAGCACTACAGAACATAGTGGACAGAGAAATGTTTCTAGAATACCTGCAGAGGTACGACGACGTAAGTAGTGGACGACCTCGGGATAACAGGGAAAGACAGATCAACACAGTTAGGTTTGACAATAGACGGGACAACTATGCTAGAAGGGGGAATAGTTACGGATACCAGCGACAGAATTGGGAACAGCGACGACCATACGTTAGAAGTAATAGTTTAGGAAGGGACCTGCACCGAGACCGGGACCTACCAGAATGAATAGTTCACCAGACATGAGCGGGACTGCTAATACAGACACGGAACGAGTGGAAACGCCTAGGACATACGCTGAGGTGACGGCTAGACCAGGACCGAGTAGGGAAAACAGACCTGGACAGGATTTTTAGAACGCGACAGACCACTAGATTTCAGTGTAAATGTATATGAACATCCACGTGAATTTTTCAAAATTGAGGAGGAAGTAGAGCCAGAAACTAAGGAAAATTATGTTTGCCAATTATTAATTTAGAAATTTTGAGAATAATGTAGAAGTATTACTTGATACAGAGGCAGAGGCGAGTTTAATATCGGAGGAATTCGTCAGCAAAATTAGGGATAAGGTTTGTGATAGAATTATGCCTATAAAGCGTAGCCATTTAGTAGCTCCAAATAAAAAGAAGTTTGCTGTAGTAAATAGTGTTGTGGTGCTTAGGATAGATATAGGAGGTTTAAGCTGTGAACAGGAGTTTGTAATTGTACCTGGGCTGAAGTTTCAGAGCATTTTAGGTGTTGACTGTATGATGAAGTTAGGGGTTTTGCTAGATATGGAACGGAAGGTAATAAGGATTAATGATAGGGTAGTGCCATGGAAGGGCAGTTATGAAGTCACAGAGGATGACACGGGGTTTAGTATTAATGTAGTAGAGGTAGAAGATGATGAAGGTAAACAGATCAACACGATAAGATGTCCAGAAGATAGGAGAGTAAAGGTTTAAGCTTTATTACAAAAACATGCAGAATTAGTGGGGGTAGAAGCAAGCACAGCGTTAGGCTATGACCACAGATTGGAAGTGGATAATTCAGAACCGTTTAACGCAAAGGTTTATCCAATTCCAGCAGCATATCGGGAGCAGGTGAAGGCAGAATTAAATAAAATGTTGGAAGATGGCATAATAGAGGTATCAAACACTCATTTCATAAATCCGTTGGTGGTAGTTAAGAAAAAGGATGATAGCATTCGTTTATGTTTAGATGCACGAAAAATTAATCAACGGACCAAACCGCAATTCCATTGTCCACCATCCATGGACACGCTTTTGACGAGATTAAGTGGCAAGTTTATTTTTAGTAAAGTAGATTTAAGGAATCCATTCTAGCGGATTCCATTACACAAGAATTCTAGAAGGTACATAAAATTTTCCGCAGAGGGAAAAATCGATAATTGTAAGGTAGTATCGTTTGGTTTGTCGGCAGAAAAGAAAATAGTAATAAATGAGAAACAGACAAGTGTAGGGAATGAAGAAGAAGCAGTATTTAAGAGTCAGGACAAGAGGGATGATAAGTTTATTGTATGTGAGATAATAGAGATGTTAAGTATAGATATAGAAGGGGGAGAGATAGGGATGAAGAGTATTAGGATGGTAAGAAGAAAGACATGGAGGGTCAAGAAGAGAGTTAGATTTAAATAACTTGATGAACAAAGGATAGAGATAGGTGAATTTTAGTATAAATATAGAAAATAAAGCTAGGTATAGGATAAATATGAGAGATAATTAGAAATAGGTTTAGGATGAGAATAAAGAGTAAATGTAGGAAGAAAATAAGATAGGTTAAGTATAGATATTTCATATAAGATTAGTGGAGAGTTAGGAATAAAGTTAGGAATAGGATAGGTATATAGGATTAGGTAGGATGAAGTAAAGTATAGTGAAGATTAGTTAAAAGTTAGGAATAGGATAGGTATATAGGATGTATATAGGATTAGATGGATAAGTAGGATGAAGTTAGCGATAATTTCAGTTTATAGAATTAAGTGAGAGTTAGGAATAGGATAGGGATATAGGATAGGTGTAAATATTTTTTTTTGATTGGAGACAAAGTAGGTAAGTTAGATAGATAAGGATAGAGAAAGATAGGCAATTTTTTTTTATAATTTTTTTTGTCTAAATGCTTTATATTTGCATTCAAATAAGTGGGATTATTTGTATTCAAATAGGGGAAAAATACTCATATTTAGACCAGGGTAGAAAATTAAATAATCACATCAAATAATTTTAATCACCGTGTATAATGAATATTATTAGATAATATGCGTTATTAAAACCGTGAAGCATAAAAATTTATTAGTTTCAGTAAAAATAAGAGATTTAAATCATGTACAAGACGCTTTATATCAAAAGAAACAGTATTAACAAGCTCTACGTGTAATGTATTTATTCCGAGGAAAGAAACAAATGGAAATTACGTGCAAAATTTATATTAATTAACCCTATTTTAAGTAACCGGTATTAAACAAAGTGTACACATAATAATTAATATTTAATTTGTATTCGCTAAAAATGAAAGGATAGAAGTCAATTTTAGTTGGAGTTAATTAAACCATTATTAATAATAAGCATAAAAGTCTGTGAAAATCCAAGATTATAATACCAGAAAATAAAGTTCTGGGAATTAATATTATGTTTGAACACCTGCGTAGTTTAAATGTCATGTACGGCGAAAATTTTGTAGATAACAAATGGTTTCAAAGAATCTTGGAGAAACCGTAGCTTGATAGTTACGAGAAATGCTAAAGGTGGGTTATTTCACACTCCACATGGACTAAAATAATCGATAATAAAGAATATCAATTTGCATCAATAAGAACAGGTTAGATAGAGACAGATAATATGCACAAGACCGAGACACATATAGTAAAAGGCGTGATTTAAGCAACGTCACGAGGGTCACAATTGGTTGAAAATAGGATGCAAATATCAGAGGTAGAAACAACGATTTCTGTATAAAAGTCAATTAGTTATTTCCAGACATTGCGTGCCGTGTTGAAATTTCTGAGATTTAACTGGGGCGAGTACAAAATTCGTAAAAACCGACGCGCGAGCTACGGAATGGGAACATAGCAAGCGAAATTCTTTAGAATTGTCCATTTTGGGGACTCGACCGACAGACAGGCTAACTTCTATATATACCCAGGTGAATATGAACAAGCTCTCTTACATCCGCAACTTGATTTAATACGTTAAACAGTGCATTTTAGTTTGATAGAATAATTTAAAGTTTGCTCGTATATTTTGGTGATTTAAAACAGTTTGTTATTTACGTGCTAACATGAATGTACTTGAGTGCATTTAGATACAAGGTAATAAAATTTAGTATCACTGTACCAATTAGTAAAATTTACAACGACAAATGAATACACCAAAAGTAGGCAGTTTTGGCGTATATTGGTGAAAGAAGTATGAATTTCTTTGCTATTTTTCGGAGGTGTTAATGATTAAATGTTTCATAAATGTGTCTGGATCCACAAAACAAGGGTCAGATATACACAGATGAGTTCCGGAAAAGCCCAGAAACAACTTTAAATAAATGGTGATGGAGAAAATTTGAAAAGCGTTGAGAATCAGAAGCTGTAAATATAACCCAGTTGGAATGGAGTGATTAACAAAAGGGACGATGTACATTGAAGCTACGAGTGCAGTAACCTTCAGGTAATTTATACTATTTGTTTGAACTTTGATATTTTGTGTGTGTTGAATAACTTTATAATTGATTTACTTTAAATGGACATTAGTGAAATTGTACTAACCATAAAATTTTAATTTTAACGTGAAATTCGCTTGTTTAAGTAGAAAGGGGTATTTAGTATTGATGTTCTGGATTATGATGAAAATTTGGGTATGTCTTTGAGCTCAATTAGACGAACCTGGTTAATTAACGTAAAGGGGTGGTAGATGCTCCCTTTGTACTCAGACTCAGGTCTGCATATATTGTTATATTAATTAATAGGCATCCTACAAGGACTTTAATTCTGGATGCTCATTAAAATGGTAATAAATTGAATCTTGAAAATTTTTGATACTAAAATTTATGCTGAATTTTAATTTTGAAATTTTAATGTATTGTGAATATTGATGTAAATAGAGTTAACGTTGATGTTTGTGGTAGGAATGTATTTGTTTTTTTTATGATTGAGGATGTAAGTTATCTAGAGGAGCAGCCGAGGCGATTAACAGAAGAAAGTCAATGGACCAGCACAGTTAAGATAACTGGCGAGGCTTTTTAAAGGATTCGCAGCAATATATATATATATATATATATATATATATATATATATATATATATATGTATATATATATATATATATATTCTTTGCTGAAATTTAGTTCTAACTCTGGATAACGTAGCTGGAGTTACAGTTTGAAAACTTCCACTATTCGTTGCTTCATATCTTCTTGTGTAGTTAAAGGTTTATGGTAAACAACAAATTATATGTAGCCTCACAAAAAGAAATCGGGCAAAGTCAGGTCTGGAGACCTAGCAGGCCAATTTACATAACCGCCTCTTTCAAGTCATCTATTTGGAAACACGTTATTAAAAGTATTACGAACCTCACGATGATAATGAAGCGGAGCTCCATCTAATCGTTATCATATGGTCCTTCTTTTCTGTAAAGGAACTTTCTTCAACGACACTGGTAACTGATTTTCTAGAAAATTCGGAAACATCAAACGACTTTACTGATCATTAAAAGATAAGGGTTAATTAAATATAAACCCATTATTTCACCCTATACATCCACTGACCATTTATGCTGATCATTTATTATTCTGTATTGATGGGGATTCGAATCTGAATAATAATGGAAATTGTGCCTATTCACATGTCCGTTGTTATGAAAAGTGCATTCATCACTAAATAAAAAATTGATCAAAAAAAGTTCATTTTTTACTTCCTCTAATACCCACAAGCAAAATTCAATTCTCTTTCGAAAGTCATTTCCATAAAGTTCTTGACATAGTTGGATTTTATAATGTTGATGTTTGTATTTTGTAAGTGTTCTTGAAACACTTGATTGGATAATATTTAAATTTTTGGATATATGGTTTTGACTTACATAGGGATTTTCGATAACTGAGCCAATTACCATAAAAATATTTTTCTCATTATCAGCTATATGTTTACTTGTAACAGGTTTTTTTTTGTATTCGACACTTCCAGTTTTCTTAAGTTCTTTTAAAACCTTGTTAAAAGCTTGGCTTGGGATGAGTTCTTCCGGGTACCTTTGACTATATACTGGAGAAGCCAACAAAAAATTTTCATGACATTTACCCAAGTTCAGTATCATATCAATGCGCTCTTCTTTTTGGTACTTCATATTATTAATTTTAGTCTACAAAACACTAACAGCCCACACAATAAATTCAAATGAAAATGACCAGAGTAATTAACAATGTCAAAATGTCAAAATAATTTTACCCTTCAAAATTTCATAAACAACTACATAAATAATTAGTTTTGTTCAAAATTTAACTGCAGTATGCAAGTAATTGATGAATAAGATATTTAAGTTTTTATAATGGGAGTATAAACCACGATCAATTTTCACACGTTACTAGAAATTTCGCTTAGTCCTAATATTTGTTTTGTATTTAATATCTTAAAATTAAGTTGTTTTTGAAAAAAAAAATTAATTATTTCAAAAACCTTAAAGTTTAGGTATACCAAATCTTAATAAAAAAGAACATTATTTTGACTGTGAAATCCAAAAATCTTTCATTTAGAAAACCAATTTGATTTTATTTACTATTTGAAACACCCTGTATAATTTCAAAATAATTTTAGAATGTACCCTTAATAACCCTCTATCCATATGTGAAAGAAAATTTTTAAAATATTTATCAGTTTACCTACAATGTTACGAGTCGTTTACCGTGAATAATCCTGCGCATATATATATATATATATATATATATATATATTGCTATGTTAATAGGGTCATTTCGGGGTAGATAGAATCACTAATATAATGCGCTTCATCTAAACACCATGAGGGTTCAGAAAACTAGACATTTTTACGAAGAAAATGAAAAATTCAATGATTAGGCAGGAAAGCAAGCAACAACGCCCTGTATATAAACTATGGTAATAATTATTTTAAGAAAGAAAAAATACTCTAAAAGATTTAATTAAATAAACAAGTCATAAAACAACGTGGACAGAAGCTGCAACACAATACGCGTGAGTAACGCATCTTGATTACACTAAGAATCCCAGTTAAATAAGCAGGTTTGAAAATGTATAAGATAGAAAAGGCATATAATTTAATACATAAATTAAATTGAGACTACGTAATCAGAGAAACAAAATCCAACATCTTGATAGTTTAGGAATAATTACGGCATGGTGATAAAAATAAAGTTCATCAAATTTACTGTACAAACAAGAAGTACGCGACCAAGGAAAGTGAAAATTCAACAGAACCAATGTCAATAACATGAAATACTACGTGCAGGAAATAGCGCATCAATTTTGTTTATACATTAAAAATTAGTAGAAATACCCAAAATCTTGTATGTAAGAATCACGTACAAAGCTTTAATCGTTGAACTATACGCTTGTCTACAAATAGGCGTTCCTTTTAAATAGACAGAATTTGTAAACAAATCAGTTTAACCTGAATTACGGCATGGTTCACATCACCTGAAAGAGAATATTTACGTGAAAGAATTAGAAGTGATTTCAGTGTTAATAAATTAAATAAAAATGATAGTGTATAATTAAATGATGTTCATCGTTTTAATCTTTAAAAAAGATTCTGAATAATTACTGGATCTGATGTAGAAATTCAACAAGTATCTAAACAATTACTGGATCCGACCAGGAAGTTTAACAAGGATGCTAAAATAATTTATGAATTAATCAGGAGAAGCTATACTAAGAAAAATACAAACCATATCTAAAGTAGATCTGAATTCAACGTTGGACTATTTAAATCACTAAGCTGAAACGGAAGCAGTTGAAGCAGGAACTGGTTCGAACTGGAAACAACAGGTTAGTCAATCTAAATATTTTGTTGTATTTTTATTTATGAATATTTTAAACATTGCTTTCCTAAAAACTTTATGTGAGGTGTCAACAAAGATCATTTTATTACGCGTTATAAATTAAGTAAAGATTAAAGGAAGTTGAATGTACGTTCATTCGGCTGCAAACAATAATAGTAAGGATGATTTTTACTGGCTTTTTGTTTTATTAACGGGAATGATAATTATTGAAAGAATTTAATTCATTATTAAAAGGAGGTTCTATTCAAAAAATTCTTAAACGTTTTTGTACATTGTTACAAGTGAAAGAATTATGAACTTAGGGGAAAAAGTGCAGGATATTGAGAGAAATTGTGGAACGGAACTTTGCAGAGTAGATAAAGAAATAGAGGATATAAAGATTAACGTAATGAATTTTAGCAGGAACAGGATAATGTAAAACCAGAAACCCTTAAGATTAAATCACCCAAATCTAACATTGGATCAATATTCGAAATTTTAGGGGACAATAACAACTTAATCCGAAATTATTCTTAAAGGACATTAAAACAGTAACACAGGGCATAACGGATGAGCAGTACAAGTTGAATTTAGTAAAGGCTATAATAAAAGAAAATGCAGAAACTTGGCTTGATCTAATCAAGGACGAGTTAACAACATTCCAGGATTTTAAAAATAAATTTTTAAGACATATTTGGGGGATACTCAACGATATAAGGTGAGAGATGATTTAATTATGGGGAAAACAATAGGAATTTAGGTATAACCAGGGAACAGTACGCGATTAAGAAACTTAGTATAGCCAAACAATTGGAGCTTCCGTTGGAAGAGAAACAGATTATTAATTATCTAGCAGAACATTTTGAAGTATAGGTAAGACAGTATATCGCGCTACAGAATATCATGGATCGAGACGTATTTTTAGAATACTTGCAACGATACGATGAAATGGGATTGAATCATAGAAAGGAAGGTCGAATGAATACTCAACCTGTAAAACCAGAGAGAATGCCGAGAAGTATGCCAATTAACCGAGTGTATTATAAAAGAACAAATTACAACTATAGAAGAAATTTTAGGAACAATTCCAACGGTAATTCTAGACGCGACTGGAATTTAAGAAACCGACCATGGCAGGAACCAAACAGGAGAGACCAAAATAGGAATGATAATCAAAATCAAATTAACCAAAGACACGAGGAAGTAACGACGGAATCAAGAAGGTTTAATGTTACCTATGCTGAAGTTACGAATCAGCCAGGCCCATCTACAACAAACACAAATTTTTAAAACAAGACATACCAAATAAGCCCTTAGAAATAAATCAATACGGACATCAGCGGGAATTCATAAAGCTTGAAATGGAAAATGATTTTAGTAGAAATTTATTGCCTATAATTAATTTAAATGTAGAGAACAACGTAATTAAGATACTTATTGATACCAGAGCGGAAGCGTCGCCCGTCTCAGAAGATTTTATTAAAAGCGGAAAGTTCATGGAAAAAATAATGCTAATGAGGAAGTGTAATTTAATAGCACCAAACAATAGAAAGTTTGCAAGCATAAACAACACAGTGATTCTAAAGTGTGAGATAGGAAAAAAAAAATTTGAAAATGAATACATGATTGTACCTGGATTAAAAATGAACACTTTATGGGGAATGGATATTATGGATAAGTTCGGAATAAAAATACATGCGGAAAACAAGGAGGTAATATGCAAAGGGAAATGCATCAAATGGGATGAAAAATTAAGAGTAGATAGTGAGTGTGTAAATATAAATCAATTTGAGGGGAACTTAGATAATAGTAAAAATGAAAATAAAAGTATTAAGTGTCCAGGTGAAATGAAAAATAAAGTTAGTGCATTATTGAAGAAAGATTCAGAATCATAAGGTTGAGAAAAATTATTATAGGAACATTGGGTCAGAATTGACATTGATAGCAATACATAGGAAAATTTGAGAAATGTTGAATGCCTCAGGGCTTACTGGAATCATTCGAAAATTATAACACTTATTATTGATGTATGTAAATTGGAAGAGAAATAGGTAAAGAGGTAAGAGCTTATTAGAAGATAATAACACAGCATAGGTTTGTGAAAATTGAAAGAAAAATAAGAAATAGTTTACTGGAAATATTAGAAGATAATAATACTTAGTATAGGTTCATGTAAATGGGAAGAGATATGTAAATAAGGAATAGTTTACTGGAAATATTAAAAGACAATCATATTCAATATAAGTTTATGTAAATTGGAAAAAGTATTGATAAATAGGAATTAGGTTATTGGGAGATAATAATACTTGGTGTAGATTTATGCAAACAGGAAGAAGTATAGGCATATAACAATTAGTAAAAAAATGTAAATAAACGGAATTTAATGAAAATAGGATTAGTATAAGGGTCATATGATGAAAACATCTGTGACAAGAAATATTTAAAATATGTGTGTAAATAGTAATCATTAAGGAAATACTATAGAATGTTCAAAATGGATAAGTGTGTATATAGGGGTGTAGTTGTAAAATAGGTTAAATTAGAATAGGGATAGAAGTGTAAAAGTAATTTAGGAGTTTGTGTATATAGCAAAAATAAAAACAAAAGAATTTTGGACCAATGTGAACTTTGTCTCACGTTGGGCGTCAAAAATAGCATTACTCAACAATTTTTGTTTTAATTTGGGGGGAAATGCTATGTTAATAGTGTCATTTAGGGGAAGATAGGATCATTAGTATAGTGCGCTTCATCTAAACACCATGCGGGTTCAAAAAACTAGACATTTCTACGAAGAAAATGAGAAATTCATCAATTAGACAAGAAACCAAGTGACAACGCCCTGTATATAAACTATGGTTATAATTATTTTAAGAAAGGAAGAGTATTCTAGAAGATTTAATTAAATAAACAACTTGGCAAGTTATAAAACAAAGTGAACGGAAGCTGCAACACAATATGCGTGAGTAACGCTTCATGATTACACTAAAAATCCCACTTAACAAGCAGGTTTGAAAATGCGTAAGGTAGAAAACGCATAAAATTTAATACATAAATTAAATTAAGACTACGTAATCAGAAAGATAAAATCCAACACATTGATAGATTAGGAATAATTACGGCATGGTGATAAAAGCAAAGTTTATCAAATTTACTGTACAAACACGAAGTACGTGACCAAGGAAAGTGAAAATCCAACAGAACCAATGCCAATAACTTGAAATACTACGTGCCGGAAATAGCGCATCAATTTTGTTTATACATCAAAAATTAGTAGAAATATCCAAAATCTTGCATGTAAGAATCACGTACAAAGTTTTAATCGTTGAACTATACGCTTGTCAACAAATAGGCGTTCCTTTTAAATACGACAGGATTTGTAAACAAATCAGTTTAACTTGAATTAAGGCATGGTTCACATCACCTAAAAGAAAATATTTACGTGAAAGAATTAGAAGTGATTTCAGTGTTAATAAATTAAATAAAAATGATAGTGTATAATTAAATGAAATTTGTCGTTTTAATCCTCTAAAACGACTCTGAATAATTACTGGATCCGATGTGGAAATTCAACAAGTATCTAAACAATTACTGGATCTGACCAGGAAATTTAACAAGAACGCTAAAATAATTTATGAATTAATCAGGAGAAGCTATACAAAGAAAAATGCAAACCATATCTAAAGTAGATCTGAATTCAACGTTGGACTATTTAAATCACTAAGCTGAAACGGGAGCAGTTGGAGCAGGAACTGGTTCGAACTGGAAACAACAGGTTAGTCAATCTAAATATTTTGTTGTATTTTTATTTATGAATATTTTAAACATTGCTTTTATGAAAATTTTATGTGAGGGTCAACAAAGATCGTTTTAGTACACGTTATAAATTACGTAAAGATTGAAGAAAGTTGAATGAACGTTTATAGGGCTGCAAATAATAAGAATAAGGGTAATTTTTGCTGGCTTTCAGTTTAATTAACGGGAATGATAATTATTGAAATAATTTAATTCAATCTTAAAAAGAGGTTCTATTTAAAGAATTCTTAAACGTTTTTGGTACATTGTAAATATGTTGAGAATATTATAGTAGTTGTGCTTAATGGTGTTTTGACTTAAAAACATAGGAAGTAGAGATAAAAAGAAAATTAAAATTATTTGTTGTCGTAATGTCGCAAGCTCCGTGCGCGGTTAAAACTGAGCTAACCGAGGTATTAAAAATTAAAATTAAAAATACAAATTGACTAAAAGAAAATTTTTAACCTTTTTATTTCACAAAAAGGGGGCACCGTGTAATTGCAACGATATCACAGCAAAGAAAACTGACGCCACCAACGTGGGGCTAGACTTGAATATCATACTAGTATATATATTGCTGTGTTAACTCGCCCGACGGCTTGAGCGCACATAATTTATGCTGTGATATTACATTTATTACTCTCTCACAGCCCCTGATAACACTCAAACACGTGTTCAAATGTTAGTTTATAATTTTCTATTGCCTCGACTAGCTGATTCAATTAAATAAAACACTACTATAATAAACAGTATAAATATTGAATATTTACAACTCCTTTAACTATCTTCTCCCTTTATATATCCTATACATCTGTCAAATTATTACAAAATCAAGCCAGCAAAACGAGCTTTTTATTACCTTTAAAGACTTATTGAAACGTTTCAAGGTGTCTGTAACTTTTTGTAAAATATTCGCAAGAAATCCCCAATTTGTCGGCTTTTACACTTTATATTATGATTGAGATAAAGCAGTTTAAAAATAAATCATATCAAAAAATATTTGATATAAAACAGTTCAAAAAATAAGACGTATCAAAATCTCCAACCTTAAATTATTTTCATGGGTGCTCCCAAGAATTGAAGTCGATATCCAAATCGTTATTGGTACGTTTATTACAATAAAAAGTTTTTCATTTTCTCCATAGAGCATTTACCATCAATTTGCTTGAACGGTCAGCATTCTCCAAAATTGTATTTTTTTGATCGTAATGTTTCGTAATTTAAACAGAAATACGGCATAATTTTCACAATTCTATACTATATAATTTCACTATCAACAAATATTTATTATTCACGTAAATATTTGGCACTTTCAATCATAGTCACTGCCCAGTTCAAAGTATACTCACTTGATATTCAATTCTCCAGATATTTATAAGATCATCCCACTATTGTTTGTGATTCGCTGGCTTCACGTGCTAGGCGAGGGCAAGTACATTATCACTTGTTATGTTTGGAAAATTTACCAATTGTATGTATATTAATTGCATGACGCGGTGATTGAAGTCACGTAATTTAATTATTCTACTTTATATTTACTTCAGGAATCCCAGGAACTTCGTACATATCGAGCACGTAGTCTTGTTTGTTAGCTTTATTTTAATCTAAATTGAATAAATTTGGTATATGTTTATTTCCCAATAAATTGGATTTTCGAACAACTGTGGTTTTTCACTGATTTAACTTTTATGCTTTTCATTACCTTTTTAAATTCTAATCTCTGCTAGTAGCTACACTTGGATATGTGTTTTAATTGTTTGTACTTGCTATATACAGTGTGCTCGTGACTAATAAATTTTTATAACCTATTTACTCTTCTAATATTTATAATTTCGTGCTACTGTTGCTTGGGAGTTCCCTTGCTTATTTTACGACCCCAATGACTTAACCTACCCCTAAATTAACCTAATAATTACAGCAATATATATATATATATATATATATATATATATTTATATATATATATATATATATATATATATATATATATACAGGGTGCCCACAATCTATCTCCGTATATGGGTAACTTTTTTATTATAGAAGATACAATGTTGGTTAAATTAGCAAAGTTGAAGAGAAATTTACGAGTAGTATGATGCTTTCTTGAAAACTCACCTAGATGCTCAACTTTTTTAGATATTTGAAAAAAACTGAAATTTGCCCTTTTTTTCAAACGCTAATAACTTTTTAACGGTTTAACCTATAGAAAAAATAAAAACTGCTTGTAAGGTAACTTTTTACGTAGAATTCAATAGCGTATATGACAATTTTAATTGGAAATGGGTTTTCAAGCTACAAACATAACCTCACTTTTTTTAAATGGAAACCATAGTTCAATATAACCCAAATGGAAAGGTTTTTCTTTTCTGATTACCCTGATGTAAGGGTTGATGTACTTATTTTCAGTAGTTTCTTCATAATAAAGAAAAAACGATTTATTTATTTGCGGACATCAAGGAGTCCAGGGATACATATTACAAACAAACAAAATGTGTAAAAATCAATAATGGAAACACAAGTTTATTGTAACTAAATTTATTATAAACTAAGAAAAATAAAATACTTAAAAAATAAACTATCCATACAATACAAATAACTTAATCAAAGGAAACAAAAATTAATTAATGCGAATATGCCCACTCCTACATTAACATATGCTCAAAATGAACTCCATTAGCTTGCAAACACATTTCGCACCTTTTAATTAGGTTTTGGTGCACCTTATTTAACGTTTGTGGTTTTATACTTGTAATAGCTGCTGTAATACTATCTTTGAGTTGCTCAATGTTATTGGATTTTTTAGCATACACTACATCCTTTACAGTACCCCAAAGAAAAAAATCCAGTGGCGATAGTTCTGGTGATCTTGTCGGCCATGGAACAGGACCTGCATTGCCAATCCAATTTGGAAAACTATTATCAAGATATTCAGAAACGTCTTGAGCATTGTGAGCAGGTGCACCGTCATGCTGAAAATAATATAAGTTTTGCAGTAAATTAAGTGGCAAATTATCGAGCATTTCTTGCAATTCGTTTTGTAGAAAATTCAAATAGTGTACACCATTTAAATTATAATTATAGAAGAAAGGCCCAAGTATTTTATTACCAAAAATGGCACACCACACATTTATCGAAAATTGATGTTGATCCCGCCTTTCTTCTGTTAAATGGGGATTTTCCTGACTCCAGTAGACTGTATTTTTTCTGTTAAACATGCCTTTGTTAGTAAATTTTGCTTCGTCGGTAAATATAATAGTGTGACTAAAACCAGGATTATTATTTGTTTCATTAAGAAACCACCTACAAAACTGTTGTCTTCTCTCACAATCCCCATGATACAGTGTATTGCTAACATGGGTTTTGTATGGTTTGTAGCGGTTTTGTTTTAAAATTAGGCGAGCTTTTTCTGTAGAAGTAGCGCACTCAATTGCAGTTTCTCGGTAGACGCTGTTGGCTTAAAATTTATGTAGGCTAACACACGTTCTTCATCATCAGTTTTGAATTTTCTTTTATCAGTACTGGGTTTTGTAAAAGCACCAAACCTTTTAAATTGTTTTCTAATTTAGAAAACAATCGTTTATCTGGCTGCCTTCTTTCCAAATATCTTTCATAATACATATCACCAGCAGCATCACAATTTCTGTTACAGGCATAGTAACAAAAGAGCATGTCATTTTTTTCGTCGTTTGTATACATTCTCTATTATAATCAAATAAATTTAAAAGTCTTCTACACAAAATTTGCAACCCAGAGCAAATAAACACTTTAACTAATAATATCTGACAAATGCCAGTTGTTTTTTGTTTATTTAAAATATGTATCCAAATAAATAAATCGTTTTTTCTTTATTATGAAGAAACTACTGAAAATAAGTACATCAACTCTTACATCAGGATAATCAGAAAAGAAAAACCTTTCCATTTGGGTTATATTGAACTATGGTTTCCATTTAAAAAAAGTGAGGTTATGTTTGTAGCTTGAAAACCCATTTCCAATTAAAATTGCCATATACGCTATTGAATTCTACGTAAAAAGTTACCTTACAAGCAGTTTTTATTTTCTCTATAGGTTAAACCGTTAAAAAGTTATTAGCGTTTGAAAAAAAGGGCAAATTTCAGTTTTTTTCAAATATCTAAAAAAGTTGAGCATCTAGGTGAGTTTTCAAAAAAGCATCATACTACTCGTAAATTTCTCTTCAACTTTGCTAATTTAACCAACATTGTGTCTTCTATAATAAAAAAGTTACCCATATACGGAGATAGATTGTGGGCACCCTGTATATATTGTCGTGTAAATTATAGGTTAAGAGGGATACATAGGTCTAGATAACAAATTTTTAACAACTGTGTATATAGGAAATAGGAACAATTTATTTACGCCCAAATTAATCTGTTTAGTCAGTGAAAACGGACGGTTATTAAGATATTTTTGTATTTCTAAATTGGAATGTAAAAATTGTATAACGGGTAGAAGATTTAGAGTACATGAAAACTCAAGGATACGCATAATTGGTTGTAATATTTTAAATCAAGCGCATCGGATAAGAAACGGAGCTTTTGAGTATAGAAAATCAATAATTTAAACGCATATTTCCATTTAACTAAACTAAACGTCCGTTTATACAAATCCTAAGAAATGCTAAAACTCGGAATTATTATTTTAAACTGATAGTTTACTTCAAAGAAACACCTGATAGTTAAATGTCAAGTTCAAAGAACTGAAATATACGTTGGATAGAATTCTATAAAATTGTTTGTAACGGTCGGTGCGACAAGCTGGTAAAATAATAAATGCTTTGAAGACAAAGTGAAATGAAATATCTATAATGTAAAACAGACAGAGAACACGTATAATAAAACGTTGATTACAATACTCGTCTAAAATACGCGGTCGATTTGGAGGCTATCCACAATATCGATTTTCTGTAGCTTGAGAGAGACAATAAATATAGGTAAAACGAAGAAAGGTAGCTAGGGGTTTGGACCTTAAAAATCGGAGGAAAGCAATATCATTGGTCGAAGGCAAGAAGTTTGGAGAAGCTCGCGGCGGTTAGATGTTGTTGAGCGAATTTCATGGTAAAAGCAGGATAAACTTGAAATTTTTCAGACGTAGAAATTCGTTACAAACAAAATTTTGAGAATCGGTTTTCGAAAATAAGCTTTTCGATGAAAAGAGGGTCCGTCAGGGGTATTCAAAAGCGTATAAATACGCCGGGAGAGGTATTAAAGCTCTCTTAGATTTTATATCTCTTAGATCTCTTACATATTTGCTAGTACGTGCTCTTGCGTTGTACTGATTGTCGCTTATTCGTTGAATTATCAAACAACATCCTATTTAAAAGTGTGTAAAAGCTGTTAGTAACGTACCGGTAATGTACTAAAAGTGTGATTTGCACAAGTGGCTGCTGGCTTATAAAAGGTGCTGTTACCACACAATACGATCTAATGATAAGATGGTACTTAAGTAAGCGATTAGGGAAATTTGAAACCAGTATGCGTGAAGTGCAGTGATTATGGAAGGTTAAGTTTGGTCGAGTCAATTATCCGAGTAGAAATACTAAAGGTGGTTACAGAGATTTGGATAGCTAGTGAACATCAGTTGGATCCAGGTGTAATCACAAAGTCTATGGACACAACGACGAGGGTTTTAGTACGCATCTTTAGAGGTAACGATGGACAAAGCTTACTTCAGGTAAAGAAAATTAATTTCTTGCTTTTGCTTGAACATTTGTGCTGGTATTTTGTGCTTGAGTGTTTTGACTTATTGGGGGTGTATTTTCTTACCATAAAACCCATTTGAAGGGGTATATATACAGGGCAATTACTATGGATTATTTAAAAATATTTATTAATGACATAAAAATGTTGTTGTAAGGAGTAAACGGGTTTTTAGCTTTATTTTAAACAAAAATGCGATGTGTAAAAGCATTTAGAGTAACTGGGTTATACTGAGCTCACAATAGACCAGAATAAAAATCAATTTAGGGCTGCACGACGGGCTCATCTACTCGTCTAAAATAGAATTGTTGAAATATATAAAAATCAAGAAATTAAAAAAATTTAAGGATTGATATGGTAACATTTTAGAAAACTGTATATACTAATGTATAAATATTTTCGTGCTTATGGAAAGTTGTTAACATGTGTAAATAAAAAGGGCTGTATGTCTTGTTGCATTATTTGAGCGGTAATTTCCTTTGACTGTGTTTGTGAGAAATAAATGAACTTAGGATGACAGGTATTCAAGAAGATGCAGATTGTTGTGCTAGCCAGGGTGTGCAGAAATTAGAAGGCGTTCCAAAGGTATTGTAAGAATTTAATTTTATTTCGGAAAATTCTTATGACGGCCCTATCACTGGGACTCGAAGGCGATCCCGATTGTCCTAGAGATTCACTGCAATTTTATATGGCCCAAGCGTGGGGCTTAATTGGTTTTTAGGGAGAACTCGAGTGTTCCCGACTTCCACTGCAATATATATATATATATATATATATAATGCTGTGATAAGAGGTTGTTTTAGGGTGTATTGTATAGCAAAAGTCGTGCAGTAACCATAAATTACGATAGGAAGCAGAAAACTGCATTTATTTAACAGAAAATTAAGTAATTTGGACAATATGTAAATATTAAGCATTTAACACCCTGTATATAGAGCATAACTAGTTTTAAGCGACGCAAGTAAACACATCTTACAACAACAGGACGCATATTTAGCATGGAAATAGGTAATTCATACATTAAGTAAATAACAAGTATTCAACACTCAGTATATAGAGCTTTAATAATTTTAAGTAATGCAAGTAACAATATCTTTCAGTAAAAGCACGCGTATTCAGGAAAAAATAATAATAAATGTAATTAAACACGCATTGAATAGGGTTCTAATTAGTTATAATATAATACGGAGATAAGAGATAAAACTTAACAAAGTTTGTGTAAGTGCGTAGAAACAATTAACATTTTGATAAGAAAATGCAGTTCAAAAACGCATAAAATAAACATACACGAAATCGAAATTGAAGTTACATCATGTTTTTTGGTATAATATGGGAAACGCGATATCTAAACAAACAATGTATAATTTAGATAGCAAATAATAAGGTGTCAAATAAACACATTACATGGGAAACGAATATATTACAACAGAAAACCACTTCAAGATGCATCAAATACAAAGACCTTATTGGTTAAAATAGCGACAGACTTGTTAGAAACCCAACCCACGTCCAAGTGGGATCAGCCTATATTTATCAGCGACAACGATAACAGAGTTCAGTTCTAATTACGCAGGGCAACGCTGCGCTACTTTGAATTGAAAAGTCACGCGAGATTTTAAATGTTTAATTAAAGATATAGTGACAAGTAAGTAATACAAATATGAAGATTTCTTTTGCCGATTAACGGCTTCGAATGTGTTGATGACAATAATTCAAAGGAGTAGATAATGATTCAAATGAGTACACGATGTTAATAATTCAAATGAGTTGATAATAATTCCGAATATGGTATAATAATTTAAATGCATGAATACTTTGAATCTTGGTGAAAATAATTTTAATTGATGGGATGATATTTCAAATGTATGGATAATTCGAATATGGGGATACTTTAAATGGATTAATGTAATATTTCAAAGCAGCGTCGACGATTTTGGTACAATTTTGGGTTGCAAGGTTCAAGACATAAAACTAAGAAGCACGAAGCAATTTATGGAAACCAAGGGGTTCAAATTAAGCAGAGCAGTAGCAGGTCAGATCTAATTAGTTTTAAGAGATTTTTTCTATTTAAATTTGAATATTGAATTTACTTAATTTATAAAAGTGTAACAAAGTCAGCAACAAACTTTGCATACGTTAAAAGTTCGTAATATTATAAAGGGATCTGAACGTTTGAGGTTTCTTTGGTAAAAAGAGTAGTTTTCGAACACTTTAGATTGATTGCAAAGAACATAAATTTTGGGATAATAAGGCTTATGATATTGATTAATTGAAGGGTGTATTTTAATCATTTTCGAAACTTGTACATAATATTTCTTTTTATTATATGGAATTAATTGACTTCGTTTTATAATTCAAGCAATCAGAAAGGGAAGGGAGGGAAGAAAAAAAAATTGATCATTGTAACGTTGTGCACTCTGTCTAGAATAAAACCTAGCCGTAGCATAATAATAAAATTAGTGAGATTTAAATTTAAGTAGGAAAACACAGAGAGATGGAGTTAAGTAGAAAACGTCCATTGACACCGAGTACGGCGTTATCACATCAATATATATATATATATATATATATATATATATATATATATAGTGCTATTTGGTGTTTAAATGGGTATTATCTTTCAATTTGAAAGTTAATTTAGGGATTCAGCACGTGAAAGTGTAACAAATAATTTTGAAAAGGGCTCTTATTGTCAGTAGTTTTAAAATTAATAATTTTTCATAAAGCATTTTAAGAAGCTAAAATTTCATAATCCTTTAAATACTCATAGAGTATAGCTGGTGTTATATTAGAAACAGCCGTATAGAATAAAGCATTTAAAGTTTATAGTTAAAACAAACGTATTTAAATAAGTGTAGGAATATTTTCTAAAAAGCCTTTCTAAGATTTCAAATCATTTGGTTTACAAGCAAGGTTGGCCGTTATGTTATTTACGAAAAGTTTTAAACGTGTTGTTTTGAAAAACATTTCCTAGTAACATTAAATTTTAAACAAATGTAACCGTCGCAAATTTTTTGGATTTGGTCAAGGAGGGTAGATTAAAACGTTGAACAAATAACAGAAATTCCAAGAAGTGTTGGTTACCGCCATCAATTAAAATAAAATGTATAGCTTTCTAGTATAGGTGGAATGGGTAAAAGCCCTTGACTGTTACGATGACGTTTGTCAACAAAGAAACAAAGAGGGGTTATTTGATAGCATGTGTAGAAGTGAGATAGATTAAAAATTCAAGGTTTAGTGGGGTGAGACAAAGTAAAGGATAGTTGATTTAGCGTGTATGTTAGAGCGAAATGGAGATAACACGAGTTGACATAAGCATAGTTTGAACTTTATTTAGAATGGCTAAGCGGTTGCTTGGTTACAACGAAACTTGGGAACACAGTATAAGAGAGATAGTGGATTTAGCCTGTATGTTAGAGCAAAATGGGGACAACATGTGTTGCATTAGGGGCGTATTTTAAAAGTTAAATATCGTCCGCTAGGATGAATGAACACAACGTGATTGGAGCGAAATGTTGAAATACAAAGAAATCATTTAGTACGACGCGCGTGGTGGTAAACGTCAAGTGATTTTAGAGAAACAAGTTTCGGTTAGAGAAATATGAGGAATTTTTGTGTACGAGAGTGGCCATTAAAGTTTTACAAAGAATTGTTGTGCAGAAGTGTTTGTATTGTTGAAATTTTTTGGAATTGACAGGCTTTAAGGGGGTGAGAAGCATTATATAAGCTGCAAGACATGGGTTGGATCTCTCTCTTAGTCTTCAAGCAGCGTAAAGCTCTTTTAGTGTGCAACCAACTTACAGCTAAGTTTTCAACTAGCGAACGTTACTATTAATGTTCATCAAGCTGACAGCTCCATACAAAAATGCTTTTACGTTTTGCATGAAAGTTTAAGTGTACGTAAGCAGAAACAGTTTGCTTTAAGTTGCAATAAGTATGCAAAGTATGCGATTGGAAAATGGAGTAGATGTCAGTGTTTGGTCGATGTGGTAATTGTCAATTTTATGTGGAAATTTATGAGTGATGCATGGTATCTGTAATATTTAATTTATGTACAAGGTAAGAGGGTCTTTTTCATTTTTGATGTGCAGAAATTAGCACAAAAAGTAAGGTTTTACTATGAGCTCGTATTAAACCTGGGTTAAAGTCAGAAACGCGGTAAAGCCCTATTACTTTTTTTTATTTTATTAACTGGAAATACTTATTTGAGGTAATTATAGATATCGAGATGTACTGTTAAGAAATTATTTTGGGGAATGTATATAGCTTTTATCAGAGATTTGAAAGAGTAAATTAATTAAGGCTTGTTTCTATTATATAAGTAATTGGACGTATTATCTGAAATGTGTATATAATATGTAAATAATGTGTAAACAAAGAGTCCAATTTTTATGTTGGCGTGTACTTTATGTCTGGTATGTTAATAAAGGTAGGCGATATACCGTTGCAGCGTTTTTGTTTTTGAGCAGTTAGTTTTATTTTCAGAAAGCAGCTGAGCAGTCATGGCAAAGTTTTGTTTTAAGATCCGAAGCTAGTAGCAATTAATGACGCCCAATTGTGGGACTTTTTAGTTTTATAAGCAGTCGTTGGAACTGAGAATTCGTAGCAATATATATATATATATATATATATATATATATATAATAGTTATTAAGATGAAATGAAAACCCAACTTTGTATTTAAAGTTGAATTACCATTTCAAATCGAACTAGTAATTGAAAACCACTAAAAGAACGGCTACAGCAGGACTTGAACCTGCAACCTCTGATTTTCCGGATCAGCGCTCTAACCAATTGAGCTATCTAGCCTAATTGTTTAGATGATGTTATACTTAATACTACTGAAGCTTGGCTCTTGTTAACGATTTTCAATTACGTCTTGCATTTAAGGAAATTGAATCTAGTTATATACATAATTCATGTACTAATAACTTGATCATCCCATTTTTGCAACGTTCGGAATAATACAAACATGTAATTATATTATTATTAATAGAGAAGAATAATCCACATTTGGAATGCAAATGAATGCTTAATATATATTAATAGTTATTAAGATGAAATGAAAACCCAACTTTGTATTTAAAGTTGAATTACCATTTCAAATTAATGACGCCCAAATTGTGGGACTTTTTAGTTTTATAAGCAGTCGTTGGAACTGAGGATTCGTAGCAATATATATATATATATATATATATATATATATATATATAATAGTTATTAAGATGAAACGAAAACCCAACTTTGTATTTAAAGTTGAATTACCATTTCAAATCGAACTAGTAATTGAAAACCACTAAAAGAACGGCTACAGCAGGACTTGAACCTGCAACCTCTGATTTTCCGGATCAGCGCTCTAACCAATTGAGCTATCTAGCCTAATTGTTTAGATGATGTTATATAATACTACTGAAGCTTGGCTCTTGTTAACGATTTTCAATTACGTCTTGCATTTAAGGAAATTGAATCTAGTTATATACATAATTCATGTACTAATAACTTGATCATCCCATTTTTGCAACGTTCGGAATAATACAAACATGTAATTATATTATTATTAATAGAGAAGAACAATCCACATTTGGAATGCAAATTAACAAGAGCCAAGCTTCAGTAGTATTAAGTATAACATCATCTAAACAATTAGGCTAGATAGCTCAATTGGTTAGAGCGCTGATCCGGAAAATCAGAGGTTGCAGGTTCAAGTCCTGCTGTAGCCGTTCTTTTAGTGGTTTTCAATTACTAGTTCGATTTGAAATGGTAATTCAACTTTAAATACAAAGTTGGGTTTTTATTTCATCTTAATAACTATTAATATATATTAAGCATTCATTTGCATTCCAAATGTGGATTATTCTTCTCTATTAATAATAATATAATTACATGTTTGTATTATTCCGAACGTCGCAAAAATGGGATGATCAAGTTATTAGTACATGAATTATGTATATAACTAGATTCAATTTCCTTAAATGCAAGACGTAATTGAAAATCATTAACAAGAACCAAGCTTCAGTAGTATTAAGTATAACATCATCTATACAATTAGGCTAGATAGCTCAATTGGTTAGAGCGCTGATCCGGAAAATCAGAGGTTGCAGGTTCAAGTCCTGCTGTAGCCGTTCTTTTAGTTGTTTTCAATTACTAGTTCGATTTGAAATGGTAATTCAACTTTAAATACAAAGTTGGGTTTTCATTTCATCTTAATAACTATTAATATATATTAAGCATTCATTTGCATTCCAAATGTGGATTATTCTTCTCTATTAATAATAATATAATTACATGTTTGTATTATTCCGAACGTTGCAAAAATGGGATGATCAAGTTATTAGTACATGAATTATGTATATAACTAGATTCAATTTCCTTAAATGCAAGACGTAATTGAAAATCGTTAACAAGAGCCAAGCTTCAGTAGTATTAAGTATAACATCATCTAAACAATTAGGCTAGATAGCTCAATTGGTTAGAGCGCTGATCCGGAAAATCAGAGGTTGCAGGTTCAAGTCCTGCTGTAGCCGTTCTTTTAGTGGTTTTCAATTACTAGTTCGATTTGAAACATATATATAATATAGTTTAGAGATAATGGCCTTGTACAAATATGATGATATATTTTTAATGGGTTTGAGGTCAGCTGTAGGAGAGTAAACTTTTTTTAAGGCCTAAATTTTCGAATTTAATTCAAATTCTTGATCACAGGCTTTCTAAAATTTTACAATTAACTAGGCTAACATATACATGAAATGATAGTAACTTACAAGACGAGGTTAAACATTAAATTAACATAGAAATTAAATCGAAATATTATTTTAACTGATTTTTGCTTCAATTTGTTGTTATAAGAAAATTGTATAACTTGTATAAAAATAAAAATAAAAATGTCAAATTTTGAACCCTTTCAATTTCACTTTTTTATTATTTTAAGCTTTAAATACAGAATGCCTAGGTGTGCGTGCATGCATGTGTGTATGTGTTTGTGTGTTTTTCAGTGTGGGTGCGTGTACTTGTTATATTTATGTGAGTGTCTATGAATATTTGTGATTGTGTACGTTAATCTGTTTGTTTATTAGTACGTGTATGTATGAATGTGATAGGATGTGTATGTATGTAAGTTGATCACTACAATATCAATTATTGCATTAGGTATATGTTACTTCTGAAGAATAAGTATGTATGTGTAAATCGAGCTTAGACCACCAATATCTGTTTTTTATTTATACAATTTTTTTGGAGAAAAGTATGATACATTTCCTGAAATAGTCTTTTTTGTGTATCTCTTTCTAGTTCTAAAATTTTAGGATGTTTAAAATCAATTTTGTGATCTAAATCATTTGAGTGTTTTGATACAGCACAAGAATTTGGTTTGATTCTAATGTCACTTTTGTGTTGAGTTATGCGTCACACACTTTAAAACAACGCAAGTTATGTATCCCCCAATTTACCGATATATATTGAATATATTGAATCTAATAGGAATTATTAGAAATTGTTAAATAAAGTATAAGTTCATTGCAACAATGTAATACAAAGATAACCCAGACAGGTTATTAACAGTTCATGAGAACGGATATGCAACTTTGCATCCGACAGGGCAGTGATACTGCAGGTGGCAGGTTAACGGTTAACATACGCAATTACCTAGAAATAAGATTGTTACAATGTAATAAAGTGTAGAATTAAAAGAAAAGCAGACATGAGATCTGCAAGTTCCCACAGCCATGTGAGGGGCAGGTTATTATAAAAAGCCCGGGAGTTCAAAACCCGGCAGTCAGTCTTCAAACTCCATACTTCGTTGTTCAAGCTACTCACCCTAAAATTAAGATAAATAAATTTGATAAAGTTTGGAAACGTTTTTTTAAAAACACCGCTCCAAAGGCCCGAACCTTAACTGGCGCAGTCGTACAGATGTCAAAAGGGCACTAAAAATCCAAAAATTTGAAGATTGGTGACCAAGAATTTTAATTCGCAATTTTGACAGAACCCAAACCAGATTGGAGGAAGTACACAAATCGACCGAATCCAGCAAAGCAAACCAACGTAGACGAGATACAGTATCGATCGAGCCCACAAAAGAAACAGATGAAGAAATTAATGTAAGTTCATTCCCTTAAAACCAATTGATCTCACAAATTATAATTGATATATGCTAGTTTTATTATTTTATTATTTGATTATTATTATTTATGTACAGAATTTTATTTTATGCCAATATTTTTGAAAATAGTTTACAAAGAGAAATTATTTTCAAACGAGAATTTATTTTGAGAAAGTGTTATTCTATGAGACTTGAATTTTTAAAGAGATTTTCTTTAAAAGCAAAAGAGACTTGATTTTTTAGAAATTTTTATTACAAGTATTAAAACAAACCGAAAAATAAACCAAAAATAACTGACGCACATCCATTATTACAAACGTAACCGAAATACAAATTACCTAGCGCAATACGAAAACGCAACGGTTAATCCAGTAAACTAAAAAGACAGAACGCAAATTACCTCCTTCATATAAAGCTAAATGTAATTTTTCTAAACAAGCAATTACAGAAAAGATTATTTAAAACTTTGACCTCTATCAACTATATAAATTACAGCAAAACACTATGCAGTAATTTAAACTACTGTAATTTAAAACCAGCGTGCAAATTAACGCAATTCTCACCTACGATAAGCCCGCGAATGAAACATCATTTATTACAAACTTAAGCCTCAGAGAAACTGCTATTTAAACAATTAACCTTTGTATAAATTAACGCAACGCATTTTGCATCACGATCCACAAGTAGAATTAAAGCGCATAAAATTACAACCAGCATTTAATAAAAACTATTCACCACCGCAATCTATAAATAAATTGCATTACGAAAAGCTAATTATTCCAGTACAAATACTAAATAAAGTTAAACGTTTATCGTAAAAGCTATAATTAACCGACATTAAAACTCTCATCATTGCAACCTTAAACCTATATTACGGAGAGATACAATTACAAGACGTGCATCATAACTGAATACGAAGAAATAATCATCAGATAGGGAAAAAAAAAAAAAAAAAATTAGCTGTATAATTTACTATATTGTTGCTTTAAACACTATCGAGGATATTCTCCTCACCCGCAGGCTGGTGTTCTCAACAACAAACAAGTGAATTGTGGAATTCACAATTCACTTTGTTGTTGAGAACACCAGCCTGCGGGTGAGGAGAATATCCTCGATAGTGTTTAAAGCAACAATATAGTAAATTATACAGCTAATTTTTTTTATTTTTTTTTCCTGATGATGACCACATAGTGGTCGAAATACGTATCTAGTAATTTAAATATTTTTTGTGGTTAAGGGTTTTATTTAATTTTATTTGAATACGAAGATATCTAAAAATAATCAGACGCAACATTTATGCAAGCAATTAACGAGTAAAAAAGCGAATTATCTAATTCCCACACAAACTGAAATTAACACCTGTGAGTAAGTATTAATTACTTTAACAAGTATAATTGCATGTTATACAGCACGTACGCAATTAAATAACCAAGAGACTAAACTACATCTTCTAGTGATTAAATTACAATGATAAAGTGTAACAAAGTAATTAACTGAAAACCTGCAAGTTATATTTAGAAGTCAAGAAGACGAGACAGACGAACTATACGTTTATGCAATTCAATTAAAACCCACGAAAAAAGATATAATTACAATAGACTGATAAAATTAACGAAACTGAACGAACACAAGCTTTAACTAACGCAAAACATACAAAACGAAGTAAATACCGGGAGAAACTATTTATCCATTTTAAATTCTTTCAGGAAGCAAAACCCAAGCAGAACTCACGACAAATTAACGCCCGCGAGATAAAAACAAGCAAATTCAAGGCTACAGTAATTAAACCAACATTATCGAGTATAAATCTCACAAGTTCATTACCGCACCGTGTAACTAAGTACAAATAACAGCAACTACGATTCTAAAAATAACCCGACGCAACCTAAACGGAAAATTAATAAATCCAAAGCAAAAATAACGATACAAATTGCAAATAAACCACAATTTTTACAAAATTTGAAATTACCTAACCTAAACGAAAAATGAAGAAATCCAAACCAAAAATAACGATGCAAACCGCAAATAAACCTTAGTTTTTACGAAATTTGAAATTACCCAATCTAAACGTAAAATTAATAAATCCGAAGCAAAAATTAACGATGCAAATACCGAAATAAAACTCAATTTAAAAAAAAAATTTGTTTTTGAAATTACCCAAAAGCGAAAGCAACGCTTAACCAAAATGAGTAGTGGAGACATGAAACTTTATTTGGAGACAATCCAAATCTTTAATGGTACCCAAACGCATTCAGTAAATTTCATTAAAGCAAGCGAAATGTTCCTGAAAACATTTTACAAACCCGGAGATCACAAAAGGAATTCATTGCTTATACGCTTGATAATAAGTAAACTAACCGGAAGGGCACTTACCTTAATTGCCAGTAGAAACGATCTTCAGAAATGGCAAAAACTTAAACAAATACTAATTGCATATTTCGTAGATCAACGTAACATAAAATGCCTGGTACGAAACCTGATAAACCTCAGAATGGAACACAACTAATTCTCATATCAATTCGGAATGAAATGCCAAGTCACGAGAAGTTTAATCCTAACGAAATTAAAAATTGAAGAGTCCGATCAAAACATTAGACATTTAAAACCTAAAAATGTATGACGAAATTGCACTGGATACATATATAAACGCCTTACCAGAACGACTATCAGATAAGATCAGATTCCAACATCCCCAAAACCTAGAAGAAACCATGGACCTAGTAATAGAAGAAGAAAATGTAATGTATTACCGTAACAGACTATACAACCCCAACGCGAATAAAAGTTACTCAACAATAAAAATTATACAAGTCGCGAGACAAACAATCCCTCAACAAAAATTCACACCCTTGCCGCACAAACAAATCAACCGTGAATTAATAACCCAAGTTTCAACAATACGAATTTTTTTAATTAATATAAACATTTTTCAAAACCAACGTTTAACCCAAATTTTACGAAACCCGCATTCCAACCAAGATTCAATCAAAACCTAAACCAACAAAGACCAGCATTCAGCGCGAACCCCAGTAGAAATACACCAATGAATAATAATCATAACAACCCTTATAATTATTATAAACCGACACCAATGGATACCTCATCTGGTAACATCAGACAAAATACCAAGATAACACATATCCGACCAAACCCTCATCAGAAACGCAATTTTACATCGGAAGAACTATTTCACCAAGAAGTAGAAAAATTTGACAATGACCAGAATAATTGCATTCAGACAAGTACGAACGATGAATCAAATCATGCAGAAACTTATGAACGCGACGAACAAACCGAAACTTACGAGGAGGACGACAAAGAAAACTCGTACTCAAATTTTCAAATGGACCCATTCATAAATGACCAAACTTAATAAACCTAAATAACATAAATCACCTAGTACTACCATACATAGAAATACCCCACGCCGAATTTAAACTATTAATCGATACCGGATCCTCGAAAACATTAATTAGCCTTAGAACCGTGACGAAACATTATTTAGATTATGTAGAAAGAGAACCATTTAAAATTAAAACAGCCCATCAAACGACAATACACCAAATCATAGCTAATATACCCTTACCGAGAACATTTAATGTAAAAATGAAACATAAATATGACGGACTAATCGGAATAGACCTTCTAAGAAAATTAGGAGCCAACATTGACATAAAGAACCGTTTATTAAGGACGAAATACGGAAAGATCCCCATTAAATTTCAAAACACTCAAATCGAACAAAAATACACAATAGAACCCCGAATGGAAAGAAAAATAAAAATCCCAGTAAAATCTAACAAAAAAGTAGGAATAATAAATCATATGACATTTCAACAAGGAGTAGAAACCCCAACTGCCTTAGTACAAATAAAAGATAATTATGCCACTACAACGATATTAAATTCAAACGACTATCCCGTAGAATTATCATTAACAGACCCAATTAACGTAGAGGAATTAAATTTTAACGAAATGGAAATAGACGAAAATTTAAAAAACGATTACAACCCAATAGAACATGACAAAATGTTAAGAGAAAATTGAAGTAACATCCGCTTTAATACCGACATCAATCAAGAAGAGCAAACAGCAATTAAAAACTTATGTTTCAAATACCGCGACATATTCCACTGCGAAGGAATACCCCCTAACATTCACCAACACAGTGAAGCACAACATCGAACTAACAGACAACAAGCCATACAAAAGCATTTAGACTACCTCATGCGAGCCAAAAAGAAGCTGACAGACAAGTAGCAGACTTATTAGAACAAGACATAATACAGCACTACAACTCACCATGGAACAGCCCCGTGTTAATAGTACCTAAGAAATTAGACGCAACCGGAAAGAAAGTACAGAATGGTAATAGACTATAGAAAGTTAAATGAAAAAACGGTAGATGACAAATATCCACTACTAAATATAACCGAAATTCTAGACAAATTAGGCAAATGCCAATATTTTTCAACATTAGACCTAGCATCAGGATACCATCAGGTAGAGATGGACGATAAAGATATATCAAAAACAGCCTTCAGCACACCTAGAGAACATTACGAATACAAACGAATGCCATTTGGATTAAAGAACGCACCCGCTACTTTTCAGAGAGTCATGGACAATATACTACGAGGAATACACAACGAAAAATGCCTTGTATATCTAGACGACAGCATACTTTATTCCACATCATTGGTAGAACACATAGAAAGATTGAAAGAAGTATTTGAAAGACTAAGACAAGCACATTTCAAAGTACAATTGGACAAAAGTGAATTTTTACAAAAAAAGTATTATTTTTAGGACATATAATAACACCCCAAGGAGTAATGCCAAATCCCGACAAAACAAATGCAGTTCTAAATTACCCTCTACCAAAGACAACCAAAGAAATTAAAGGATTTCTAAGACTTAGTGGTTACTACCGCAAATTCATTAAAGGTTACGCTCAGATAACCAAGCCCCTGACAAATTGTTTAAAAAAGGAAAACAAAATTGAACACACCCCGGAATTTATTAACGCCGTAGACAAAATTAAAAATATATTAACAAATCACCCTGTATTAGAATACCCAGACTTTTCAAAATCATTTATACTAACGACAGACGCATCAAACGTAGCATTAGGCGCAGTATTGAGCCAAGGGAAAGTAGGTAGCGATAAACCCATCAGCTACGCATCCCGAACCCTAAATAAAACCGAACAGAAGTATAGTACCATAGAAAAAGAATTACTAGCCATAATTTGGGCAACAAAATATTTTAGACCTTACTTATACAGAAGAAAATTTTACATATACACCGATCATAGACCATTAGTATGGCTATGCAAACTTAAAGAACCAACTTTGAAATTACAACGATGGCGAATCAGACTAGAAGAGTACGATTACGAAATTATATACAAAAAGGGAATTTATAACAACAACGCAGACGCTTTAAGTAGAATACAAATTAATGCATTAGAAACGGTATCCATTGTAGGAAACGTAGACGAAGCAGAAATAAGGAAAGATCCAGACGAGATCAACTCGATACATTCGACACAAAACGAAGAACCTAAAACCGCGATTAAAATTTTAAACGAAGCAATCGATATAAAACCCAATCAATTTATAATAACCGAAGCTTTAAATAACCCCAATCCCGTAAAATATACAAAAGTAGATAACAAAAAGATATACCAAATTCAAATAACCAAAGATGACAACGAAGAACAAATAATTAAAACTCTAAAAGAATACACCCCCGAGAAAAAACGATTTTACTTCTATTTCAACACCGATCACCTATGCCAAAAATTTTCAGAATTATACGTTAAATTATTCATAACTCTGGCCCTGGACTTATCAGATGTACGCGAAAATTAACAACACTAGCCGACCCTGACGAAATAAATGATGTAATTAAGAATCAACACGAAAAAAAAACCTACCATGGTGAAATTAACGAAACAATAAAGCAACTTGTAAGACGATATTATTTTAAAGACAAGAAGGAATTGACCACGGATTCCATTAACCAATGTGAACTATGTGACAAAGCGAAATACGACAGGAAACACCCAAAGATACCCTTAATGTTAACCAAAACACCCGACAAACCATTTCAAAAACTACATGCCGATACTTTAGTAGTAAAAGCGCAAAACTATTTAACAATAGTAGACGCATTCACAAAAATAGGCCAAGTAATACCAATCACAACCAAAAATAGCATTGACGTGACCAAGCATTTTTACAGTATTTTACATTTTATGGAACACCCGAAACAGTAACTCTAGATAATGGTAGCGAATTTAAAAATGAGACAATACAAAACACTTTAGAACTTCACAAAATAAAAATCCATTTCATAACGGAAAACCACCCTGAATCAAACGGGCTAATTGAACGACTACATTTAACCCTATTAGAACAAATTCGATTATTAAGAATAAATTATAAAAAGGAACATATGACCAATTTAATGTCATGCGCACTAATCGTCTATAATAACACAATTCACTTATCAACAAATTTTACACCGTTAGAATTAACCGTAAGACATTCAGATTCACGAAATCCCTATGACATACACTACCACAAAGAAGTATACCAACAATATGCGAAAGATCACAAAGAAAAACTAAAAATAACATACGACAAAGTAAAAGATAAATTAGAGAACGATAAGGAACGTATCACCACAACCCGAAATA
Source organism: Platerodrilus igneus (assembly GCA_036346225.1). Taxonomy (NCBI): domain Eukaryota; kingdom Metazoa; phylum Arthropoda; class Insecta; order Coleoptera; family Lycidae; genus Platerodrilus; species Platerodrilus igneus. Next base: position 1,037,578 of record JARFIW010001228.1, read on the forward strand.
AAAATACCGACGCAAATAAATTTTCACTAGGACAAACCGTGTATGAGAAAAATTTTCAAAGCAAGCGACATAAAACAACGCCAAGAAATTTAGGACCATTTAAAATTAAGAGAATATCAGACAAAAATATAGCAGTAGTAGACAACGGCAAAATAACAAAGTACATTCACTTGAAAAATCTAATACACCCTGTAATTTCAGATGGACAATCATCACCGTTACCATCAACCTCCGTCCAGGTAGAACAGACAACCAAATAATAATAGAAGATATAAAAATACAACCCCGGTATACTACCAATAAATATTTACTCAAATAATATCAACCCTTACTTTAATTCAACAAATTTTAGCAACGTTAGAAAACGCAGTAACATTTGCAAAATTAAATACCCTACACTCTAGTATCATTGAACCAACCGATTTATTAAAAGAATTAATAAGAATTAGATCACTTATAACTAACAGTAAATTACCTTTTGATGTAACAGAATCGAACATTCTAAGATTTGAAAAAATAGCTATAGTCAAAGGCTACATTAAGAATAACGAAATAATATTTTTAATAGAGATCCCGATAGTAGAAAGTAACAATTATAATTATTATCATTTATTTGCTTTTCCAACGAAAGTTACTAGCACATACTAAGTTATCATACCCAAAACCAAATTCCTATCCTTAAATGAACTGAGATATCGTTATACAAACGAAAAATGTACTGAAGTAACACCAAACCAATACTTATGCCAATCGATGACGACAACAACCATTCAAGAAGACAGCCCTTGTGAAGTACAACTATTAAAATTTTTAAATCATTACCCAAACTGTGAAGCCAAACAAGTGCAAATAACCAACATGAAAATTCAAAAAGTTATAGAAAACAAATGGATAACCATCTTCCCAACAGAAGTAGTAGCAACCATCCACTGCAATCAAGATGAAAATAACCGAGCATTAATCGGAAGCAAACTAATTACCCTTAAAGAATACTGTTATGTAAAATTGAAAGACGAAGTAATCAGAGTTTATCAAGATCCCATAGCAACAAAGAAACTTGCAAACCTACCGGAACTACAGTTCAAGATAGAACAACAAGAAGACGAAGAAATAGTCAAGAAACCCATGAAGCTAGAGCATCTAGACTTAGACGACTTCAACCGCGCCATGAAATTAGTGGAAAGTTACAAAGAACATTTAAGTGAACTTAAAACGCCAAGGTTACATTATGATAATATAAGCGTTTGGACAATTGTGTTAATCATTTTAATAATTTTTCTAATTATATATGTATTTTACAAAATGTATCTTAGATATAAGAATGAAGGAAACAGTTTTACATTTAAGGAAACAAAGAGAAATAAAGAAACAATAAGTGTACTATTAGAAACAATGAATTTTAAATAATGAAATTGAATAATGAATTTTATGTACTTAAAAATTAAGTAAAACCTTAATTTTTTGTTAGGGGGAGGAGTTATGTATCCCCCAATTTACCTATATATATTGAATATATTGAATCTAATAGGAATTATTAGAAATTGTTAAATAAAGTATAAGTTCATTGCAACAATGTAATATAAAGATAACCCAGACAGGGCAACTTTGTATCCGAGAGGGCAGTGATCCTGCAGGTGGCAGGTCACAAACGGGTAACATACCGCAATTACTTAAAAATAAGATTGTTACAATGTAATAAAGTGTAGAATTAAGAGAAAAGCAGACATGAGATCTGCAAGTTCCCACAGCCATTTGAGGGGCAGATTATTATAAAAAGCCCGGGAGCTCAAGGACCGGCAGCCAGTCTTCGAACTCCATACTTTGTTGTTCAAGCTACTCACCCTAATATTAAGATAAATAAATTTGTTATAGTTTGGAAACGTTTTTTAAAACACCGCTCCAAAGGCCCGAACCTTAACTCGCATAACTCGACACAAAAGTGACATTAGAATCAAACCAAATTCTTGTGCTTTATCAAAACACTCAATTGATTTAAATCACAAAATTGATTTTAACCATCCTAAAATTTTAGAACTAGAAAGTGATACACAAAGCCAAACCGGTCTTATATTACTTTCAATGTAACATACGTGTGTGACTTCAAAACGTGTCCACACGTATGCTACGTTGAAAAAATGTAAATGCGTGCAAAAAAAATGTGGAGCTGTTTTGAATTCGGTTCTCTAGCGAGAAGTTATAAAGTAGGTCAGGTACAAAGTATCGCATCTAAGTCAATTGTATTTAATTAAAGTGGATTCTGATTTATGTTTTTTACTTTTGTTTAGAGGCTGCAAATACACATAGGCTGTTTTGACTTCAAAACGTGTCCACATGTATGCTACATTGAGAAAATGTAGATGCGTGCTGAAAAAATGTGGAGGTGTTTTGTATTCTAGCGAGAGGTTATAAAGTAGGTCAAATGCAAAATATGCTAAGGCCGGTTTGAATTCAAAGTGCAACACTCTGCAAATACACATAGGTCGGTTTCAATTCAAAATGTGTTCACTCTTGTGATAGGTTAAAAAGTAGGTTAGCATAGTACGCAGATGGTGGTAATCTGCTATATAAGGAGATTGCTCCTAATATTAATTTAATTAGTCGAAGTTTACTGCATATTTACATACCTAAATATACAAACATGTATATAATTGATATTCAGGGATTTAAATACAAGAAAAACGAGTTTGTGTGCAAAAAAATTGCGGTTTTGAACTTGTTGGAAGGTGTTGTTTGGCATCAAATTTTTAAACTGCCAATGCAGTTTAGTTGTTTGAGCCAAAATCATATCAAACATAACGACTAGGTGACAAGAAATATTTATGGTATTTCTTGGGATGAATCTTCAACGGCTGTAATGGTGTCATCATACATAGCGCTTTATTTGAAGCAAATTATCCGACCCAGTGAAGAAGTTTGTGTGAAGGGTCTAGAAAAGAAGAAATGGATGGAAACCTATCTAAAGCAAAACGTTGTAACTGATATGCTTGCACTAGGTTGTCCTAAGCTATCGGCGTTAAAAGTCAACAATCGTTTACTATGAAACATCCACTGTAATAGACACAGCAATAATAGTCTGCAATGTGCAAAACAAAATACCTTGTTATTAAAAGAATGGTTTAATAATAAAAAAGAATAGAAAGATTGTGTCTGTATTATTTATTTTAATATAATTTTACAATGTTAGCCTTATTATAACAACTTCTAGCAAACATTATTTTTATCGATCCAGCTATTGTGTACGTTAGAGAAGCCTAACCATTTTACAAGGACTTTATTTCCACTCTTTCTTAGGACTTCTTTTACCAGATAAATTCCTGGATGTTTAACCTTTTGCAACTCCATTTCATAAAATGCACCTTTGATTTTTTTCTCGACTTGATCTTCTAATATATATGTTGTTGGATTGGTTACGTTTACCTTTTTAATCTTAAAAATTTCATTTGACCAGTTTGGTGTGTAATCGTTCGTACAGACTTCCCTGTGTTTACTAATCCTCACACTGTCTTTAATTGAATATTTTGGTATTTTGGTTGCCAGTTTGATGCGGGTAAATGATGATTTAAGAATAGCTTTTTCATTGGATTTATCAACTTTTACAGGTTTGACTCCGATAGTACTGTGAACTGTATTGTTGTATTGTTTCACAATATCGCTTAAATTTTTTATCCAATTGTAAGAACCGTTCAGGTTAAACAAGCGCCACATTTTTCCCTTTAAAGTTCTAGTTACACGTTCCACAATGCATGCTTTCTTTGCAGAAAAAACACTATAATGGTTTTATGCGGTATGTCTGCATTAAGGATTGAAAGTGTTTGTTGTAATATTCTTTACCAAAATCAGACTGCAAATTTCTTGATGGATTTTTAAATTTATTTAAAATTGTTTTCATTGCAGCAGTAACATCAATACTCGTTTTACTTTTAAGTGGTACAGCCCATACGTATTTGGAGAAACAATCAATAACTACTAAAATGTATTTAAATCCTTTGTTTGTTTGCGAATATGGTAGCATTTCAATCAAATCGGTCTGAAGTAGGTTATTTAAACCTTTTACTATCACTTTGCGTTTCTTGAAATTTATTCTTGCTGGCATATAAATTTCGTTTACTGTATCCTCTTTCACTTTTGATTGAGCAACTATTATAATACTTTTTTTTCTAATCAGGATTTATTAAATACGATTAATAAATACTTCTGGGTTTAAATGTCGAGGGCTCTACTTACTTTGAAAGGAACTTTTAATATAAAATCAAGAAACAGTGTGGTATTGTTTATGTTAGCACCGCTGTCACTAAAGCTGATTACATCCATACGTCTAAGCCAAAATTTTTGTAACTGTGCAATTATATAGCTTTTTCTCGTTTATAAGAATTTCAATGCCTTGCGAGTATCCTTTAATATTCTCAATGACTGCTTCCTCATAAGGAAATTCATAGTTATGATTAGTGTTGAAAATAAGGAACGTCCTGCAATCGTCGAGGAATGTACTAGAGTAAAACGTTGCTACTGCCGTGTAATGTAGCATATGTAACTTGTACTCAATCAAGGTTTCAAACACCGTCTTTTTCATATTCTTGTTCACTTAGATCTATTTCACGGTTATTTTAGTGCTTTCCAAATTTGTCAATGGTCATATCATCTAATCACTTTTGCCTCACGCAATTCTTCAATGATCGAATTTATTTAGTTGCCGTGATCTGTGTGTCCAGCAATCTGAGATAAAACTAAAAGCCGTAATCTATCAACAAGTTCATTAGGATCATTCCAATATAAATAATCTAAGGCGTTATTTGATACTTCCATTGTCATACCGTCTCCAAGACGTTTTCTATAGGGTAATGTTCTAGGTCTACGAGGTGTTTGGGGAAGTATGCTCAATGTAGATATTATATTTTTTTATTTATTTGAACTATTACCCCGAATTTGTTCTGTTTCAGAATAATATCTTCTGTTAGCATTTGTTCTTTTCACAATATCAAGGTATGACTTTAGATCTTGCGGTCTGTGCCCGACAAAATATTTTTTAAACAGTAGTTCGTATAATCCAGGAGTACCTTAATATCTCAAATCATTTATTAGTACAATTTCATCATCCAACGCGAAATTAGAATTGCCTATCATCAGACCATTTGAATCAGGATTATACCTAATACCATAATTATAAGCAAATTGGTTCTTAACATCTTTAAACATATTGTAAATATGTTTTTGAGGTAGTGGATGTAGCTGTTCGAGATAATGTGTCATACCAGGTGAATCGACAAAGCTTTGTATATATTCCTGGGCTTCTTGTGCCTTTCGATTAATTTCTGTTTCGTATTCATTATCATCATCACCATCTTCATCTATGGCATCATTAATATTCGGTATATGCTGAGCAGTAACCGGCGAATCGATATAGTCAATGTTTCTTTCTAGCAATTTAAGTTTAATTCTTTTTACACTGCTATGAGGCAGTTCTTCTTCTTCTTCTTTAAATTTTTCTTTCTTTACTACACTTTTCCCTTTTAGTTTATTAGCAATATCTTCTATTTGCGATGTTATGGGTAAGATTGATTCCGCTTGGACGACTTCACTATCTTTTAACTGTCGTATTTTGTTTTTTTACAATGTTTTTTTTCTAAATTAAAATTTTTTTAAATTTTATCGCCTCCCTGTTTATAGCGTAAAAAGTTTATTGTAATAAAAATTCTTGGATACTAATGATACTTGCGCCTCTCAAAGTTTAAATATGTATGAAGTGATCCAAACCTATTCGGTAGTTTCCTTGACCTGGATCATTATCCTTGTCTACAACTAAGAAATCATATTTGTTTTTCCAACAAACACCACATATTTCACGGAATTTATCATACTTCATGTCAGTATTGATGTGATAGTCATATATGTGTTTTAAGTTTAAATCGTCTTGTTTAAATAAAACTAAAAGATTACCATTATCACGTAGGAAGTGCTTAGGTATACGAGTATAAGTTTGACAAAGGTAAAAAAACTGTCTAAGGAACGCAACTTAATTGTACCAAATCAAGCACTAAGCAATGTTGAGTTAATAGTGTTTGTTAAGCAATTAGTAGAAGTACCATATTTCCGTGGAGTATTTATGAGAAACAATCTTCCCAAGAAAGTTAATTTAAAAGAATGTGGTATAATTAATTTACATGGAATAGAAGGTATAGGCACCCATTGGACCTCTTATAAAAAGAACGGTAGTAGCGCTATTTACTATGACAGCCACGGAAACCTGCGACCGCCAACAGAGTTGATAAGTTATTTGAATAGTGGGGGTAAATGTAAAATTCTTTATAACATTAACCAAGAACAATCGTACGGTACTGTGTTTTGCGGACATTTATGCTTACAATTTCTAAGCAGTACATAGAACTGCGTATGAAGTTGTCATGTCGTACATTTTTACTCTAACGGGAAACACATCATTTTTAGCAAGCAACTTTAATCCGCCTACAAATGGATAATGATTCAGAGTACGTATTAGGATTAACAAATTTTGAGTTTTATAACACAATTCCAAGCGTTGAAAAAGAAATAAATAATAAATTTTATTATGGACGTAACGGGGAATTCATAGAAATACCTGAAGGTGCTTATGAGATTAGAGAAATTAATAAATATCTTCAAAAAGCTCTAGGCGATAAAAGATGGCGTGGTGGTATGGAACAATCACGAAGCGCTAGAAAGACGCCAGTGTATATAGAAATTACAGCTGACAATAGTGCACTTAAATGTAGTATTAAGTGTAGTGCAGATGTGGATTTTACCAAAAAGGATTCAATTGGTTCTCTTCTCGGTTTAAATCCACGAAAATTGCTAGCATATGCCACGCATCAAGCAGACTACGCGATCAACATTTGTAAAGTGAAGCAGTTTTAATCGACTGTAATATTTCAAGTGGATCCTATTTAAATAGTAAACCAGCGCATGTAATACATGAATTTTTTCCTCAAGTACCTGCAGGTTTTAAAATTGTCGAGTGCTAACCCACGATTATATATCTACCAATCATGTCACGCATAATAAATAAAATAATAGCTAAAGTGTTAGATCAAGATGGAAATTTAGTTAATTTCAGAGGAGAACTGCTAGCTGTAAGGTTGCACTTAAAAAAATCTGCAATAGCCATGGGTATTAAGTATAATGCACGCAACATGTCAAGAATTGCTATAAACGCTGGAAATTTCAAAGCAATCGATACTCGATTGATTGCTTCAAGACCGTGAACAACACAAAACCGGCAGTTTCTACAATCGTTAGGACTGCATTTATTTAATTAAAAAGTAGAATGAATAGTGAAATACTAAACGTGCATAAAAAAGTTTACTTCGACAATATTGAAAAACATACTCATCATCCTTATGCAAACACATCTTCAAACAATAATGATGAAATTCAAATCCTTATACAACACCGAGATGTTTACACCTTACCATCGAAGAGTATGCTGTACATAGAAGGCAAATTAATTAAAACAGATGGAACGACGTCTCAGACAGCAAAGTTTGTAAATAATGGGGTTTTGCTGCTTTTTGATGAAATTAGATATGAAATTAGCGGTGTCATTGAAGATCGTGTTCAAAATCCTGGATTAGTTAGTTTTACTACGTTCTAGTTTTGATACTAATGCTATAATTAATCCTACACCTGATGAAGAAATAAAAGCAGTTATTAACAAAGTTTTATGGAAAATGCCACATGTAATCGTTGATGATGCTCAACGAATTAATCTAATAGAATGCGTTTTACAAAATCAGGATTTGCATATTACGTTTAGAGGATGGGAGTTGCATGAATATCAACTTCTACAAGAAACGCAACGTCATACATGGAACATTAAACCACAACACAATTAGGAAACCAAGATTTGTGATTGTTGGTTTCCAAACTAACCGAAAAAATAGGTACATGAGCAACTACAGTCGTTTTGATCATTGGCATTTAACCAACATGAAACTCTATTTAAATTCAGAAATTTTCCTGTACGATAACTTAAATTTGAAGTTTGAGAATAAACAGACTGCGTTGTTATATGAAATGTATGCCCAATTTCAACAATCATACTACGAAAAGAAAAATGAACCACTTTTTAATCCTAAAGATTTACGAAGTATTGTACCATTAGTAGTCATAGATTGTTCTAGACAAAACAAAGCGTTAATATCTGGTACTGTCGATATTAAATTAGAATTTAAAACTAGCAGAAATGTTTTGCCAAATACATCTTGTCATTGCCTTATACTTCATGATAAGATAATCAAATACAATCCGCTCTCAAACAGCATAAGAATATTATAATTACTCTATTACTGTACATTTGCAAATTATGAAAAAGAAAAAACAATAAATCATTTAGCAATCACAGTCTATTTATTATTTTACATGTTTTTTACAATATCAACACATGTTCAGGCGCCAAAGGTAAGTCACTGTGAATTTTATGTAAAGATACTGGGTAGTGTTATTCGCATTCAAAAGTATATCCTACATCAGAATCATTGGGAATATTAAGTATATCTGAACGTACTATATCTGGACTGGTGCCATCTAATAATTCAAATTCTCCATATAGAAAATATTCAGACATTGCAGTCCCAATATAAATTATTAACATCAAAATACATTAAATATTTAGAATCGAAATTCTGATCATAATTTGCATTCATATATTTGTTATTTGCTTTGGCATATCTATTCCAACATTGAGAAATGCCACCACGAATTCCCGTTCTAAAAGAACATTATTTTTTCAATATCAGTAAGCAACTCGAGTGTAACGTTTGTCATTTTTTAACATTGCGTCTAGAGCTAAACCAAGAGCCGTAAAGTAGTGAAGTGAATCTAACTTATACGTGAACAAAAAGGTTTTTTTTCTAAAGTTTTCAAATATGTCAGCCAAGAGTAGTACATCTGTTTTTAAAAATAGGTCTAAATAGTCTCCTAGTGTTTTCATATTAAATGTTTGCCAAACGTTTTAATGCGAATCGTAGCCTAATAAGTTATGAAAAACTACTGGTATCATATAAGAATTATGATAATTGATGCTGCAATCTTGATGAGCCTCTCCTCAAAATTCACCTGTTAAGTGACAGTGTTCGTGAACTCTAATATCATCTATACTAAAAGGTTTATTGCAAATGTGACAGTGAAGGGCAAATTTAAATGCTGACGATTGTTCTTCTGTTAAAGGGTTCAATAGGTTTTGGGTTACAGAAAATTTTATTTGTCGTTTCTAAAATCAGTTTCAGTTGAGCAACAAACCATTCTATACAATCCTTTCCGCGATACAATTGAAATTTGGAATATTTATTATCATACAAACATTTCAAATAGTACGCTAAAGGGTATATGTCTTTGGTAACGGACTGTGTTTAATATTACATTCGGCTCATTGCATGGTTCTAATATACTTTCGAGATCTGCATAAACTACAAATGATACCTTTTCTTAGTAGTGGAAATGTTTAAATATTAGATACTTCTCAGATTCTTGAGCAAGTATTCTGTTTTTCACAATGATTCGAATGATACTTAAGTAATGCTGCTGTACTAAAATTATTTAAACATCACCGGAACAAACGTTGAACACCCCCCCCCCCTTAAGTGGATTATGATCGGTTGTATTTATCTTCAAGTGTAAAAGTTCTTGAATTGCCTAACCTGAATCCTTTCCGCTAAATTCTTCCAATCGCTTCGATATCTTGTCCAATACGTTTTAAAATATCACTACTAACTTTGGCCACCGTTTCAGAATTCATGGTGGTTGTGTTCTTTACAATCACTAGCTAAATTACTTAATTAATATCTGTATAAATGTATTGACTATTTATACATAAATATGTTCTGACGTATGCAAAACAACTGTAAAAGTTTTTATCCTTATGTATACAAAGAAAAAGCAAAATTGCAAGAGCATTTATTTCTATGCAATCAAAATAATTGCATAGCAAATTGCTTTTGGAAGCAGTTGTTAAAATCATCTTTATTTTACGTTTTGATTCATGACCTAAGGTATTTAAAGACAATTTTCAACCATGAGTGGTTTAATTCCCAAGGAAGGTTCAGGCGAAAAGTTGCAAGGAATTTCTAATTTCAAACCGTGAGCACTTACAAATCTAGTTCTATATATAAAAGCAAAGTGTATAATTAACAGTAGCGTCGACACGACCTTGTTTACAGAAAATACGCAATTTTACATAAAATAAAGCAATTGCTTGCGGTACTATTTTGTGCTAACATGCCGTTTTTTATTTAATGAAAATGTATTTTAAGGTTAGCTATAAAATTAGACATTTGCAATTTTTCAGAAAATAAAGCAAATTTAAAATCTTGCTAACAGTTCTTTACTATTTCTTTTTAATATAAATACTCTTGCATGATCAACTATAAAAAATGCACATTTGCAATTTTTCATGTGTCGATTGCTTTAAAATTTCCAACATTTATAGCAATTCTTGACATGTTGCGTGCATTATACTTAATACACATGTCTACTGCAGATTTTTTTAAGTGCAACCTTACAGTTAGTAATTCTCCTGTGAAATTAACTAAATTTCATTTATTATACGTGACTTCATTGGTAGATATATAATCGTAGGTGGGCACTCGACAATCTTAAAACCTGCAGGTATTTGAGGAAAAAATTACACAAATTTTTAAAACCACTTGCAGTTATCCTACAATTAACGTTGAAAGAATTTTCTGTGGTGCAATTTAAGCACTTGACTACAAAAAATTGCACCCCACAAGCATTTTTCTAGTTTATTAAACTTTCGTTGGATTTATGCATGCAATTGCATTTTTATAGTTCCGTACTGAAGAAGCCAACGCTATGCAATTAGATCAGGTGCATTTCTAATTTCAGCTACAAAAAATGAGAGCATCTATAGGAAATGTTAAATAAACTCAGAGCACGTTTAATGCTAAACTCAGATTAAAAGTCAAAATTGTTTTACACTGTTCTGTAAACTGGGATTAAATCTATCTACTCCAAGTTTAAATTAAACTGTTAATTTTGGGGGTTTAATAATTTAAATCTTACGTTTTTGTTTATCTTACTTTGATAATTGCTATTGATAAATTAAACCTAGTACCCTACAAATCAACCACACCTTAATCATAGAGTAAAATAAAACCTAGATTAGTTAAACGTCGTTTAAAGTAAATGCGATGCAAGTGGCTCTTAATAACTAATACAGTAATATTGAAAAAGTTTTAGATTATTGGGAAAATAATTTACTTTTTAGTAAAACTGAAAAACAAATTGACTTTTATACATTTAATTAAATTCAAATTAAATATATAGGTAATTGCGTTCACATCAAAAGCAGTATATTTTTAAAAACACCCTGGCCCTGCACAACTAATTTCATAAATCCCCGACTTTTGCAATTTTTCCCCCTTGTCTTTTGGACAAGGTCAGACCAAGAGGAATATAACAACAAGATTTAAAGAACACATTGCTCACTTCAAATATGGTAAATATGAAAGGTCTCAGGTCGCCAAACATATATTTGAAACCAGCCACCCCGTTAAACTAGAAAATGTTAAATTGTTAAAAGCGGTACCAACGTTTTCCTCCTTAAATGCCTATGAATCAATTAAAATTGTTAAACATAAAGGACCCCTCTTAAACACCGATAAAGGGCCAATAGAGTCATCTGCTTTGCTTTCCCTATTGGTCAACAACCAATGAGAAAGCAAGATTAAATTGGTTCCGCTTCAGTAGGTTTAGAATTAGTATAAATTAAGTAGATTTAAGTTATAATGTCACAATTCACTTGTTTGTTGTTGAGAACACTAGCCTGCGGGTGAGGAGAATATCCTCGATAGTGTTTAAAGCAACAATATAGTAAATTATAGGTTGGGAAGGTTCACTTCAGCCTAAGTGGTGAGGAGAATATCCTCTGAAGTGTTCCAGAACAACAGCCTTTTTTTTTCTACTGATGATGGCCACATAGTGGTCGAAATACGTATTTAGTAATTTAAATATTTATTGTGGTTAAGGGTTTTTATTTAATTTTATTTAAATCGTGCCACAGTGTTCCTATAGATTATTATTCTAGATACAGTTTCAGGGTAGGAATGGTTCTCAACTTTGAATTTGAAGAATGGCTAGTGGCAAATGAATATGGAACCCAAAGATCGAGAAAAGACTGCTTTCACTATTGGTACTGGCCTAGGGCAATTTACAGCCATGCCATTTGGACTCTGCAACGCCCCTATAACGTTCAAACGTTTAATGGATAGCACCTTGCATGGGCCCTCGTGGAAAATGTGTCTGGTATATTTATATGACGTGATTATGATTGGAAAGTCGTTTGAGGAATATTTGGGAAACTTAGAAGAAGTATTTCGAGGACTCACGGAAGCCAATCTGAAGCAGAGTCCAAAGCAGTGTCACCTACTAGGCAATGCTGTGAAGTACCTAGGACACGCAGTTTCACATAATGGACTCCAGCTAGACCCGAAAACGATTCAGGAGGTACAAGAGTGGCGGACGCCAAAAGACAAGCATCAGCTTACTGTAGCTTACTGGTGCAAGTCATCGTAGCACGCATACGCTTTTGAAACGGGCTTGCCCCAAAGATTGTAGCCGTCTCTCACGGGTACAAAGTGTAATCTACTTGGTCGGATAACCATGATCAATGACGATTGGTAGCCTATACAGATGCAAACGGAAAAGGAAAATGACAAAGAACTAGAAGTCATTCTGGCTTGGAAAGTCGGAGCAGAATGCGCTTCCTGGCAGGACATTAGTCCATTGAGGAGCATCCGGAAGTCGTACTGGTTCTACTATGAGATCACTTAATTGGCAGGTACATTTATTTCAAAAACAGTCACAGATACAGATAGGAACTTTTTAAGAAACGTACACAATTTTTTAATTTATAATTAAAATATGCATAAAAATACAGGGTGTTCCATTTTTAAAATACCAAGTTTGATAGGACGCGCTCTTCTGGAACACCCTATATGTTTAAAATTTTAAAAATATAACACGCATCATTCTGCATATACTTTGTTAAGAAATTTTTTTATATTACTTGTCGTTTAGATGCTATACTCCATTCCAGTTAAGAAGGTACTAAAGAAAAAGATAGGACTGAATTTTAGCGATTCTCATTGGTGGATGGATGAGCCAAGTGTACACAAACATAAATATCCCGTATGTTTGTGTTGGTTGTTTGAACATTTTTATTATAAGACAGATTGTCAATTGGCATTTTGACATTTGCTATTGCGCTTACATATTTTCGTTTGTGTTATTTATTGTATTTTGTTATTAGTTTGCCTTTGAAATTTTGCTCGGCCTTATTAATTTGTGTTAATTTTATATTTAGTATCAAAACAGTTCTTGTCAGAGCTATAAAACACCAGTGTCTTCATAATAAGGTGAGCATGTCTCATTAAACATAAGCATATAATACTAACAATGAATTCTTTTCTTTCTTCTTTTAAAAATCCGAAGGGCAAACATGTTATGAGCGGGCAAAAGCTTATTGCCTATAATATATATTTGAAAAATTCCACAAATGCATCCAAAACGCAATCTGTGAAGCAAATTGCGTTAGAAGTGGGTTTAGGTGTTCGATCGATGTGGAATATTGTAAAAGAAATGGAAACTACTGGTACTGCTTCCTCGCCAAAGACTACAAGAGTGCGTACAACAATCTACGACGAACTTGAAGAATTTGAAAGATGTGCGATTCGACGGCATGTTCATGCATTTTACTTTAGAAATGAATTACCAAATTGAGAGAAAGTATTACATGCAATAAACAAACTTCAGTCGCACATCACTTTATCGGGTAATGATGAAATTGGGTTTTAAATATGGAAAACGTAGCCGAAAAACAATTTTAATTGAAAAACCTGAAATTGTGTTGTGGCGAAGAAAATATTTAACTGCAATTAAAAAGTATAGAGCTGAAGGCAAAAGAATTTATTATACTGATGAAACATGGGTGAATACTGGACAAGTAAAGAACAAGGTATGACAAGACACCACTGTAAAAACAGCAAGGCAGGCATTAATCGAAGGTTTATCGACTGGTATACGAGATTTCTCTGGCAAGCGCAAGAGATTAATTGTTGCGCACATGGGTAGTGATATGGGATTTGTCAATGGTGCATATTTAAACTTTCAATCTAAAAAAACAGGTAGCGTATTAACACTATAAACAACTTAGGACCCTGAGTTCATAATTATCGTTTTAGGAGATTATCACGAAGACATGAACGGTAAAGCGTTTACAACTTGGTTGAAAGGTGTATTACCTCTTCTTAATAATGATAGTGTAATCGTGCTTGATAATGCTCCTTATCACAGCGTCAAAACCGATAAGGTTCCAAATCAAAGTTGGCGGAAAGAACAAATTTATAATTGGTTAAACGCAAAACACATTGAAGTTACCAAAGAGCTATTAAAAGTAGAATTATTAGCCTTAGTAAAGCAGCACTCTCTAGCTCACCCGGTACCTTATGTTATTGACGAAATTGTAAAACGCTCTGGCAGAACTGTATTAAGGTTACCCCCATACCACTGCAATCTAAATCCAATTGAGCTGATTTGGGCTCGAGTAAAGCAGCATGTAGCTACCAACAATTCTACTTTTAAAATTAACGACGTGAAGGTGCTTCTGAATGAAGGAATTGCAGCCATAGATAAAGGACATTGGGTTAATTGTATTAGCCATACAATTAAAGAAGAAGAAAGAATGTGGAAATTGGATGGCATTGTCGAAGAACTTGTCGAACAAATTGTAATAAATGTTGGATATGAAAGTACAACAGACGACGTAGATATCTCTGGGGATGATATGGACGTAGATTAAATATAAATTTGTGATATCATTGTTTTGATATTTTGTGATGTGTTTAATTAAAAATAGCTTATATACTGTTCAATATTAATATTTTATTTAAACTTTAACCAAACAGGTAGAAAATAAAGTTCAATAATGCTTGATATGTTTTAAAACCGTGTTTCTTGGATGTATTTATTCAAAAACCTCAATCTTGCAAAAAATATAAATAAAAATCTGTATACACATCGATGCATTGCTTTAATTTCAATCATTGTTAACAAACTTACAACCTTTCGAAAAAATGAAACTGACAGAATTTTATTAAAGCATTCACTCCAGGTGAATGTTTGTTTCTACCATAATTGTTAAGTAAAGACTAAGGGGCAAATTCATAAAGCACACTTAAGCCACACTCATACTTAAGTAATGCTTTATCTCAATTTTTGGTATTCGGAAAAATACTAAAAGTTGAGATGGAACATTGATTACGTATGAGTGTAGCTATGTGCTTTATGAATTTGCCCTAATTTCGTCCGTCTTAAACTTAATGTAGTTCCAAGTCCAATTTTATCTTCTGAAATTTAATACCAAACTACAAATACTCCTTGTTATTATTTAGACAACTATCCTAGGAGAAGGATCGAAACGTCAATAAAATCATTTTCAAAAAGCAATGTGGTCTTATTCCTTAAGAAGAACACCAAATTGCAATTACTGAATGCAATAATACTTAAAAATTAACTAATACAGTCAGCCATTTGCATTGTTATTTTTGAAAAACTATCGTCACAAAATAGTAAATATACAACCGACGCCGGCAACTTTTCAAATACAGCAACTAATAAATTTTTGATCTGTGTAAATCTGACTCAAGCACAAGTGCCATCTACTACCTTCTTAACTGGAATGGAGTATAGTGAGTAATTTGTGTGTAGTGTGCCACCCTGTATATGTATGTGGAGAAATGTTTTTTTTTTAATTTGTATATTACTTATATTTTAACTATTGTCTGGTTATTTATTTTGTTTTGTATTTCTACACTTTACTGTCGGGCTGTAAGTTCATCGGTTTCGTTTTGATTGACCCCTCAATCTTTGACTGTGTTAACGGCCTTCTCCTTCCTTCCGTTTCTTCTTCTGTTACAGTAATTCCGGCGAGTCGTTCTTGATCTACTCATGTCCTTTTCTTTATGGCCGGCTAAAGTTATAACCTGTTTGGGCGCTTTATTCTATCCTTGTAAAAATATTTGCTATTTTCAAAATCGGGGGGTCCGCGGCTTCTAAATTAGGTAACACAAACATTAATTGCTATTTATAAGCAACCGTAAACGAATTAAGCAAAATGTCTTCAAGAATACATCGATCTTCAACACATGTAGCCAATCCCTAATAAGGGTCACTTTGATCATTCTTATTATATGCCTCATCATTGTGTTATAAAACCTAACAGTGATAGCACTAAACTTCGCGTGGTTTTTAATGCTTCCGCTCAATGTATTTCCGGTGGCTCACTGAATGATCATCTATTAATTGGTCCCAAATTGCAGAGACTTCACTACACTGTTATTACAATTTCATCTGCATCGTTACGGTCTCACTGCAGATATTCGTCAAATGTATCGGCAAATTCTTATTGCACCCGATCAGCGTGATTATTAACTAATTGTGTGGCGTTTCTCTCCTGATAATCCTATCCAGGATTATCAACTTAATACCGTTACTTATGGGTTCAACTGCGCTCCATTTCTTGCCATACGTACTCTTTTGCATCTTGTCAATGATGAAGGTGGAGCCTATCCTCTAGATGCTTTCGCTCTTCGTAATCATACCTATTGAAGCGGGCTACTGCTACCGCGTTTCTTTAATTTAAAATAAGTAATAACAATAGTCTTTATTACTCACTGTTCCCAAGTCTAATTAAACAGTATAAGCCTTATTTATAAATGTTTTCAGTCCACTTAACAATGAAGCACTATTACACTAATGAATTTACAAGCACTAATATCTTCTTAAACTAACTTCTTAACCATAGGTCCATTAACAACACTAACACAACTATTTATTTATTATACACTTTGTCTATTTATGTATACTACAAGCTGCATGTACATTAGACACAGCATATAACATTTATGTATATTCTTGAACTCCTAAAAGCTCAACTACGTTTACTGTACACGATATAATTTATATTAGACATTCAAGTATAGACTAACTCTTACATTCATAAGCGGTCTTATATATACCTTAAATTAAAGACATGACTCATTATCTAGTGATTTCTAGAAAAATTCTGGAATTCTTGAGAATATTATGTGCCTCGGGCGTTTGTATGTTTGACGGGTTGCCTAATAGTGGATCGCAACACTATATTGATGATGCAGTGACAGGTCGCGATGCTTTTGAATCCGCCTTGGATTTAACAGAGCTGCTTGTATCCCTTTTTAAACGAGGTGGCTTCGACCTACACAAGTGGTATAGAAATGATCTCAATTTGCTTAACGGCATTCTCGCCCATCATCGTGTTTGCAACCGCATTGCTTTGAGGATCCTACCGTGAAAGTGTTAGGTCTCCAGTGGAGCCTCTTTTCAGATAATTTCCTTTTCGCGGTCACCCCTATACATACTGCTTGTACAAAACGTAATATTTTTTCTAATCTAGTCCGCATTTTTGACCCGTTACGAATGCTCTCCCCCCTTTCCTTTTTAATAAAACATTTTCTCTAAAGTCTTTGGACTCTCAAACTAGATTGGGATGCCCGTCCACTACCGGAGTTTTGTCGTTTATGGGAAAGATATGTTGAGAGCCTTCCTCTTCTTGCAGATTTTTTCTTACCGCGCCTTCTAGTCACCTTTCATTACGATTCGTGTGAGGTACAATGTTTTGGGGACGCTTCGGAACGCGGGTACTGCACCGTCGTTTCTTAACGGTTCTAAAAAACCTATTGTTCGTTTGGTATGTGCGAAATCTAAAGTAGCTCCATTGCGACCCCTTTTTCTGCCAAGGTTAGAATTGCTAGCCGCTGCCTTATCTGCTAAATTGCTAGATTTTGTGCTGAAAGTGTTTTCTTCCCATCTCACCTTTAATAGAATATACTATTGGTCTAATTCGATGGTTGTACATTCATGGATTTCCGCTCCGCCCCAACGATGGAAAACTTTCGTGGTCAACAGAGTAGCAGTAGTGCATAATGCACTACTAGTAGCCTATATCCAAGATAAAACTTTTAACGCCATGTGGCTTCACGTGCCTTCTAACGATAATCCCGCTAACGTTGGGTCACTTGGGGTGTTAGCAGTCGAGTTGCTCCAATGTCCGTTATACTGGACGGCTTCATCCATTTTAGTACATTTTCAAAAAATAAATCATGTTCCATGTTTTTGTTCTCTGAAACCGCAACAGGTACTTAGTGAAGAACGGTCCGTTACACTCACTACTACTTTGTGCTGTAATGTTTTGGATGCCCTACTTAAAAATCAGTCTTCCTTTCTTTCTGTCGTTCGTATAACCGCTTATGTCTTCCGCTTTATTAATAATGTCAGAAATCCTTTAACTAAGCGTACTGGATCTGTATCCGCTCATGAGTTTGAGCTCGCTTTGGAATGCCTTGTTAAACATATCCAACAAGCATCTTTTATGGTTGAGATCAGGGTCTTTCAATCCGGGACCCCACTTGCTAAAAGGTTCCAAAAATTATGCCCCTTTCCTTTAAATGACGTGCTTCGTGTAGGTGGGCGGTTAAGTTACGCCCTCTTTTTTATGATAAACGATTCCCCGCTTTATTGTCCAGTAAAAGCCGTTTCACGGATCTGTATATTCAGTACATTCATCACAAATATTATCACGCAGGTATTCAAACAACACAATTCCTCAAAAACCAAAGATTTTGGATAGTTTCTGCAAGAAAATCTATTCGCCGAGTACTTCGCTCTTGTATACCTTGTTGGAAAACGCATCCCAAGTCTTTTCAGCCCCCATCGGCAATCTTCCATCTGCTATAACAATTCAAGTTAAACCATTTTTGCATACCGGCGTGGACTTTTGCGGCCGGTTTCCAATAAAGATGAGCCGAATACGCGGCGCCAAAACTTTAGAAGCCTACCTCTGCATTTTTATTTGTATGTGTATCAAAGTTCTTCACCTGGAGATAGTTTCCGATTTAACGACTGACGCTTTTTTGGCCGCGTTTCGTCGGCTTCTTGCTCGTTGTGGTCGATGTGAACATTTGTACAGCGACTGTGGTACAAACTTTGTCAGTGCTCATCACCAACTGGTTTCCGTTGCTAAAGCCGCAGCTTCCCAAGAACTAATTACTTGGCATTTTAACCTACCTTCCGCGCCCCATTTTGGGAGTCTTTGAGAAGCTGGAGTAAAATCCGTCAAGACCCTGCTACTATGTGTTGCAGGAAAGCATGTTCTAATCTTTGAAAAATTGTCAACCGTTTTTATCCAAATTGAAGGTGTCCTCAATTCGCGCCCTCTGATCCCAGTAAGTAACTATCCTAACGACCTTAGTTGTTTAACGCCGGGTCATTTCTTGACCCTTTCCGTTCTTTCCGCCCCGCCTGGTCCCGCACTGACGGCACTGCCCTTAAATCGTTTGTCTCGATGGCACTTACTGCAGCGTATTTACCAGTACTTCTGGGCGCGCTGGTCCCGGGAGTACTTGAATACCCTTCAAGTAAAATCCAACTGGCATGTAGCCAAAAATACTTAAAGCCGATTCTTTTCCTCCTCTTCAGTGGTCACTTGGGCGTATTATCTCCGTGCATCCTGGCGCTGACGGGATGGTCCGCGGTGCCACCGTTAGAAAAGCGCGTGGTAAGTTTAAACGTCCTGCGGTTAAACTCTGTCCCCTCCCTCTAGATGAAAATTAAAATGTTTCCATTTTAGTGGGCGGTATGTTCCGTCCAACCCTGTATATATTTATTTAGTTCCCTTATATTATTACTATAAACTTTAAGTTTATTTGTTAATGATAATATCAGTTCTTTTATTTAAATTTAATAAACCCGGTCACGTTTTCACCTTCAAAGTTCTATCTTGTTTGCCATATGTTTGGTGATTGTGCGACCTAACTTACATTCTATTGTCACCGCTTGGTGAGTAAGTTTCTGTTTCGAAGGTTAATCTCCGTATAGGACTACATCACCGCTTTATATTACTTTGCGAGTGTAGTAATGAGTTTTCTGGATCAAAAAATCTACACTGCTCTAACTGGACATCAGGTAAGAATATTGAAGGCCGCATTTGTTTAATATCTGTTTGGTTATACACCCGCTTTTCTCTAGTATCCTTTTCTGTACTCAACACACACACACACACACACACACACACACACACACACACACACATTTATATATATAATATATATTTAATATATATAATGCTGTGATAAAGGGTTGTTTAGGGGTATATTGAGTAGTAAGGGTCATGTAGCAACAATAAATAGAAATAGAAATCAGAAAACTGCATTTATTTAGCAGAAAAATAGGTAATTCGTACATTATGTAAATAGCAAGCATTTTACACCCTGTATATAAACCATAATTAGCTTTAAGCAATGTAAGTAAGCTTATCTTACAACAATAGAACGCGTATTTATCAGAAAAATAGGTAATTCATACACTATGTAAATAGCAAGTGTTGAGTTTGATAGCGGTAGTACAAACTAATTTTAATGAACAATTTTAGCGGAAGTTCCAAATACATAAATAAAGCAAGTGCAAGACAAAAGTACTTACCAATTTAGCATCGACTGCAGAAGATCAACAGAAAACCACTCTTCTACTAAATTCAAAAAGGGCACCCTTAATCAATATAGCTATTGGTGGCGGCGGACGAGTTCGACAGGTAGCTGCTGATATTAGAACGGCGACACAAGTTTTACTTATATATTGAAAACAACACCTTTCAAAGCAAACTACGAACAACAACTAATATGTAACTTAACTTTCAACATCTGCGAGTTATCAACTAGATAAATAAACTATATAACAAATGTTAGAATTTCTATTTTAACTAAAATTAACTTGATGGCGTCAACAGCAAGCATTTAACACTTTGTATATAGACCGTTATTAATTTTAAGTAATGCCAGTAAGAATATCTTTCAACAATAGAACGCGTATTCAATAGAAATGATACTACATGTAATTAAGCACGCGTTAAGAAGTGTTATAATTAGTTATAAAATAAAGACGCCGAAAATAAAAGATAAAACCTATCAAAACTTTATGCAATTACGCGGAAACAATAAGCGCTTTGATAAAAAAAAACCAGTTTCAAAGACGCATAATAATACATAAACGAAAACAGTTACATCATTTATTTTGTTCAATTATCCAAAAGGCGATATCTGTACAAAACAATAAACTTAAAATTGAACGTCTGGCAAAGATAACAAGGTATCAATAGCAAATAAATATTACACGGAAAACCAAATGTATTACATCAGAAACCACTTTCAAATACAGGGAATGTTGAAGATAGGGCCTGGTTGGTTGAGATATTTGCAGAAATGCTTAAAAACCCAGCCCACATGTAAGTGGGAAGAGCCTATATAACACAGAGCAATGATAAGACGGGTCAGTTTACAACTCATGCACGCCGAAGCTGCGTCACTGTTAACCAGAAAGTTACGCGTAATTTAAGTAAAATACAATAGAATATCAAGTGTATATTACAGTGATAATAGTGCAACGATTACGAAGACTTTTTGCCGTTTTTTATAGAAAACGTGAGTAGAATTTGAATAATTGATTTAAACTAAATATTTATAATAATAGGGCTTCAAATTTGTGTTGTATTTCTGAATAATTCAAGTTGCTTCGATAATAATATTTCAAGTATGTGTCGACAAGAATAATTCAAGTCTGTGAACAATTCAAATCAGCGTCGACAATTATATTTTGGTATAAATCTGGTACAATTTTGATTCGCATCGAAAGCATTTAAGGGAAGAGATTCGAGGCATATAAAATAAAGGAACACGAAATAATTTTTGGAAAACGAAAGGTAACTGTACTCAAATATTGGTTCAACTAAACAGAGCATTGGCAGGGGTGTTGATCCACAACACGAACAACATATCGCAGGTCAGATCTATTTAATTTTAAGATATTTTTCTATTTAAATTTTAATACTGAATTTATTCAATTTATATAAAACTTGTAATGAAGTCAACAATAAACATTGCATACGTTAAACTTACGTAATATATTATAGAGAGGTCTAGAACGTTCCATGTTTTTTTGGTAAAGAGGTAGTTTTTGGTGATTTTAGATTGAATTCAAAGTATATAAATTTTGGGATAAATGATACATATGATATTGATGGATTGAGGAGTGTATTAAAGAATTTCAAAAATTGTAAATAATATTTCTTTAATTAATAATAATAATAATAATTAATTTACTTCGTTTCATCAATTCAAACAAATTGGTAATCATAAAGGAGTGGAGAAGAGAAAAATTGATCATCGTAACGTTGTGCACTCTGTGTAGATTAAAAAGGGCTAGCCATGGCATAATAATAAAATTAGTAAAAATTGAAGTAAGAACACAGAGCGGTGGCGTTAAGTAAAAACGTTCAGAACACCGGGTACAACGTTATTATATAAATATATTTTACTGTTAGGTTAAAGCTCTAACTACTCAAGCTTTACTCTCTAAAACGTGCCCCACAAATTGGGTGCCATAATTACTCTAAGCTTACCTGTACAATCGTGCCTGGAATCATGCCCCACTGTTGGGCTAATAATTCTGTGATGTTTTTGCTCGAATCCTGCCCTCGGCTGCTCCCAATAATTCCTCGGCTGCCCCTAATAATGTTTCTCACCTATTTTCCTAAATAATACCGTTAACATCTACCTGTTACATCCAATACCTTTTCTCAATATCCTCATGCTGGAACCTAAATAGACATCCACCAATCACGCACTATTAATAACTCGATTGACCAAATATATCACACTCTATTTACATTAGATCCGTAGTATATTTTAAAACACCATTCCTTTAGGTACATCCATAAATTTCAATAATTTTATAACAATAGTCATGCAAATTAATAACCTTTTAAACACATATATTTTTATTTAAAGTAAGAGAACGTTCCTCGTCCTTTACGTTGCCCTTTTGTCCTAGCATGAGCTCATGATAAAACTTCTACAACTGTGCATATAAATTTCCTGCACTACCAAATATCAATAAGCCCTCTAAACCTCTTTACAACATTTGGCTCCTATGTAAACTCATTAATTATTTTCAAAGATCAATTTTCTTTTAAAGTCCCATTAATGTCTGTTCATGAAATATTAAATAATAATAAAACACATCAAATTCAAATCCAAATAATCACAAACACCATAAAAATATTTAACAGTCAAGGTTCTATTCTATCGCTTACCTGGTTTTTAACTTCTAAGTGTGCTCCACCATTTAGCTCCTTGAAGATGCTGTCGTCTAGTAGATACCCAGTCCATCAGCTAACTCTCTGGTCTAATTACCATTTCCGCCATGCATACCGCTGTTTTCAATTTCAAAACCAAAAATTCCAACCTCCAAACTTAACTTTTATTATTCAAATCTCGCTTTTTTTGTATCATCCAAACACTTTTTAACTTTAATTTTCGTGTATTCCAATACCAACTTAACAAGCTTTGTACTTATGTACCACTTTAACGTTTTATCACAAAGATGCTTTTAGCTTCAACATAAAATTTTATTAACTTGCACTAGTTCACCAATGCTGGATGAAATCTGAACGAAAAATCAAGAGCAAAACAGAGACCCAGACGCCTCTCTGCCAGTGATTACATAAGTAAAATTCGCCCCCCTCCCCGTTTTTAATTGGCACGGACACTTCTATACTTGTTCCTATAATTCCAGAAAATTGTTTTCTTACCGTCCTGCATTTCATCGAAAAAGCTTTTACGTATCTCGGATTTTTGTAAATTTTTATAACAAACATAACAATACTCGGAAAATCGCTTTAAAATGTCACTTCGTTGTCCGAACTTAGCCTCTACGTCTTTGTTTTCAACGCCTCCAACTTGAACAAACATCTCTCATCTCCCTTGTACCTAAAGTTTTATCTCACACGTATGCTTCCACCAGCTGGATCTCTGCCTTTCTTGTACAATCCATACCAATCACATCGCTTGGCTCCATTTCCCACTTTTTAACAGACTCGTGTTTGCTTTTAAATATTTTTGAAATTATCGATTTTATTTATGTCTCCTAACAAATACTGCCTCCTGAATTATATATAAGCATCCCTCTTTCACTCAATACACTTTTATTCTGTCTTGGTCTTTCGGCTGGTTCCTTACTATACCACCTCCAAGATTGAAATCAATATTTTAACCACAAAACCGCGTTTACTTTAATCCCCACGGCTGTTCTTTTCCAATGACCTATTAAAATTTGTTTGTTGCCAAGTTTACTAAGAACTGTTATCTCCCCCCGTTATTTTGTTTCAACGTGAGTTAAGGTTCGTGGCTTGGGAGCGGCCTTTTTAAAAAACCATTTCCAAACTTCTACACAAATTTATTTTTTATTGATACAGAATTGACTTGGAATTTTGACAATCTTGAATTAGTATTATTCTAAGTCCGAAATACATTAATTAATTGTACAAAAAATGAGTAATCTAACGAACTGCAATGCTAAAGCTGATCGATGGATTAACTGTCGTCGACTGGGGCTGCCGGGCTTTTTATAATATCCCTAACTCCTCACATGGCTGTGGGAACTTACAGATCTCATGTCTGCTTATTCCTAACTCTATTCATAAATACATTGTTGCGATCTTACTTTCTAAGTAATCTTGGTACGTGACCGTCGGTGACCGCCTGTGACCTGACATCTGCAGTGTCACTATCGTCTGTGCTACAAAGTAGCGCTTTCGTTCCCATAAACGTTAATAAACTGTATAAATTGTCCTTGATTTACAATGTTGCACTTCACTTAGCGCATTTCTAACATTTCTAATAATTTCTTAATTATTCTATTTCTTTATACCTATATCAATTGGGGGATTACATAACTCCTCCCGACGTACAATAAAAATTAAGGGTTTTCCTTTTCTTGATTTTTAATTTAAAATTCATTTAATTTCATTTCTTAAAGTTCATATTTTCTAATGGTACATTTGTTTCTTTGGTTGCCTTAATTCTAAAACTGTTTTCTTTATTTTTATACCTAATATACATTTTGTAAATTACATAAATGATCAATAAAATAGTCAAAATAATTAATACAATTGTCCATACACTAATGTTATCGTAGTGCACTTTGGGCGTTTTAAGTTCGTTTAGGTGTTTTTTGTAATCTTCCATAAGTCTCATGGCGTGGTTGGGGTTGTCTAATTCCAGGTGTTCAAGTTGCATGGGTTTTTGAAGTATTTCTTTGTCATCGTCTTGCGTTATCTTGATTTGTAGTTCTGTTAAATTTGCTAATTTCTTGGTTTGTACGGAATCTTGGTAAACTCTAATTATTTCATTTTTCAATTATAAATAACAATTTTCCTTAAGGCTGATTAATTTACTTCCGGTTAATGGTAAGTTGTTTTCGTCTTGATTACAATGGATTGTTGCTATTAGTTCTGTGGGGAAAATGGCTGGATTTTCATATTGGTGATTTGTACAGGTTTGGCTTCACAATTTTTGTAATGATTTGAAAACTTTATTAGTTCTACTTCGCAAGGACTGTCTTCTTGAATGGTTGTCGTTGTCAATGATTGGCATAAGTATTGATTGGGTGTGACTTCATTACATTTTTCGTTCGTATAACCATATCGTTGTTCATTTAAGGATAGGAATTTGGTTTTTGGAATAATAACTTGGTATGTGCTAGTCATTTTCATTGGAAAAGCAAATAAGTGATAATAATTGTAACTGTTAATCTCTACTATTGGTATTTCTATTAAAAATGTTATATCGTTATTTTTTACATAGCTTTTAACTATAGCTATTTTTTCAAATATTAAAATGTTTGATTCTACTACATCAAAAGGTAATTTACTGTTGGTTATAAATGATCTAATTCTTAATAGTTCTCTTAATAAATCAATTGGTTCTATGATACTGAAATGTAGGGTATTTAATTTTGCTAATGTTACTGCGTTTTCTAACGTGGCCAAAATTTGTTTAATTAAGGTAAGGGTTGATATCTGGGTGTATATCGTGTTGAATCTAATTAAATCTCGCATGTCTAACATGGTAGTTTATTAGAGGTTTTTTACAGATCCTGGCACCACATTTACTCCCAAACCCACATTTGCTCCCTCATTTACATGTAAATTCCCATAAGAAGAAAATGTGGAGGAGTGACTCCCACCTTGCTCTCCGCCTTGCTCGGACACCCCCAATCCTCATTTGCTCCCTCACTTGCTCCATCATTAACTCCCTCATTTGCCACCACATTTTCACCAGTATCCACATTTTCATACACATCTGGACCAAATTTACATGTAAATTTTCATAAGGAGGAAATGAGGAGATTCATCTTCACATTTCCACAAGCATCCACATATCCACACACATCTGAACCAAATAGTTTTCTTCGACTAGCCATTTTCATCTTTCGAGATAAAAATATCTTGATTCGTATCAATTAATATTAGAATTTTCTCAGCTACCCGAATCTCTAGGAATTTTTTAGATTGCATCACCCCCCAGGGAGCTACGCACATTATAAGATTTTTTACCAGCAACGTTTTTTGACCGTCCTTATAAATTTTTTAGTCATGCAATATACCAAATTAGTCTAGAATTTGTTGCAGTATCCGAATCTGCAAACAGATTTGCAATAGGACCACCCCCTGCAAAGTTATACCCCTTTAAAGTCCTGAACCTCTAAATTTTGCTCTTTGCTTTATATGCAAACCAAACAAATAGTTTTCTTTGACTAGCCATTGCATCTTTCGAGATAAACTTATCTTGTTTGGTATCAATTAATATTAGAATTTTCTCAGCTATCCGAATCTTTAGGAATTTTTTAGATTGCATCCCCCTCCCCAAGGAAGCTTTTCTCATTTTAAGGTTTTTTACCAGCAAAAGAAAAAATTGATAGGTTAGGTCAGCGCCGCGGCGCTGACCTAACCTCTCAATTTTTCCTTTTATCTAACCTAAGTTCACACAAGTCCAACTAACCTAACCTAACTCCGGACAACACTAGCTAACTTAACTCCTGACAAGTCCACATCCAACCTAGGTCGGAGGCAATTTTACCCTATGGGGCAATTTCACCCTATATGGCAATTTCACCCTATGGGGCAATTTCACCCTAGCTTAACATCCTACATATATCCGACATATATCCGGACATATGTCGATGCGCATCCCTGCCGACCTAGGTCGGATAACAAAACAGTTCCTAAACAAGAGAATGTAAGCGATATGGCGGTGTCTGACA
Organism: Platerodrilus igneus; assembly: GCA_036346225.1. NCBI lineage: Eukaryota > Metazoa > Arthropoda > Insecta > Coleoptera > Lycidae > Platerodrilus > Platerodrilus igneus. Next base: position 1,064,815 of record JARFIW010001228.1, read on the forward strand.
TATTCGACTATCTTCGGCAATATACGCAGCCACTCTGTAGGGTACATAAGGGTAATTTTTGTACTCCATTACGAAAGATCGAAATGTTGTTGTGCTACCTGCGTACGAGTGCATCAAGCTATGGTAATATTTGTTATGTCGAATGCGAGCAGATGCTGACTGGTGGACTACACACACCAATTACAGAACCATTTTGTGGCAATATAATGTTGATTAAAATATGCAACCTTTATGACGCCAAGCAAACATTTGCAAACAAAAGGATGTTTATCCTAAAAAAAGAAATTTGTGGTGCATTTAACAGCTATCCACGAAGAAAGATCGACCGATTTGTTTCCGCTAGGCGTGGTGTTAAAGCTAAGATTCCGTTTTCCCTGGAAAGCACTAACAAGATGGGTCTGGGAGTAAAAGAAATCATCGGAAAAGAAAACCTCGAAAGCATTAATAAAAAAATTCCAAAATCCTATATGTGTTCCAAACAAAGTGGAACTAGCAGATGTTAAGTTGGAAACTTTATTGTAGGAACTACCAGATATATTAGACGAACTCGAAAAAGATTATTACTGTCTTTTTGACATGGATGTAACCCAAGATTTTGCGGGCAAATTTAGCAAGATGTAGATGTGTAATTATTTAACTACAAACTAAAACTTTTGCTATAAGAGCGAATACGAAGAAAAGTGTAATATTTTTAATAAAGTTCTATACAATCTATGTTGTTTTAATATTAATAAGATTTTTGGTAATCCAACGCAGTTTCTCACGCATTCCGGTGTACGCCTAAGAACGCCTGTGCCCATGCGCACCCCCGCGCGCGCACAGACTGCCCATGCGCTCCCCTGCGCGTGCACCCCCTGCACATGCACACCCCTGCGCGCGCACCCCTTGTCCATGCGCACTCCTGCGCGCGCACCCCCTTGCCATGCGCACCCTTGCGCGCGCAACCCCCCTGACCATGCGCGTGCGCACCCATCCCCATACGCATTCTTGTAATATACAACTGTACAATTGGAAGCTATGTCAGTGCGGAACAGGTGTATAATCCCTTAAAAGACTGTTTAACCTTATTGGAAGATAGTAAGCTATACTTCCTAAAGGCACCAATGTACTCGGTACCACTTGCTAAAATGTGGAGTAAGCTATCGGTCAAGTTACAAAATAGCTGCTGTTTAGTGTATAATAACCTACTACAGTACATGTATTGGGGGAATGGCAATACAAAGAAATTGACGGGGTTGCAAATTAAGTTGTCCGAAAAAACCAAAGGAAAGGGAAAAATTGATAAAGTATGTGCTTTCGGCTTTTAGTTTTAACTATTTACCTGTAAATTATTTGGATATAGTAGAGGAGGAAGATAGCCAAGATAAAATAAAAATCTTACACAAGTGCTACATTAAAGCAGGTAGTACATATTTTACACAATCTGCAACACCATATTCTACAATTCCAAAAGAAATAGTCATTTCGGAATTGGGGTTGATAGATACGCCTAACATTCGTCCACAGGTTGTACGACAACGCGTAAATATTGGCAGTAAACTCTATCCGTTTACGCTAAAAGAAATTACCCCATTATGCACGCCATACGCTGTAAGTGGAAGAAAAAGACAGCTGGAATTAGAGGAAATGGATGCAAGAAAGCGAAAGTTAGACTACATAGAAAACACTGCGACAATACGCGAACAATACAAAGATGTGCAGACCAAGAACATCTTATTAGAAAAAATGAGGAAGAATTAAAAGATTATTTTATTTGCCGATGGACTGACTTAAATACATCCGGGTTCTACAAGCTGTATGCATTTGCGGTTAGTAAGAAACACTCTTTTAGTTATGTAGGTGTTTTTGCGGAAAAGGATGGTACTAAATCCGTATATTTTTTAAAAAGTTATTCTAAAAACGTATTTATCAAAATGGCAGATAACAAAAACGAACTAAGGAATGCGGGTTTCGTAACCTGGGCGAACACCATACGTAAAGGAGTTCCGCTAAACATTGTATATTTACCTAGTAAAGAACCTTTCGGATCATTTAAAACCGAGGGTCTTACAACCTATAACAACCATATATTCCCAAAGTGGTGGACATGCAACTACGTATCAGTGTGTGGGAGAATAAAAATTTCCTCCAATACCGACAAGAAGAAGTCGATCAAGCTAACAAGATACGTATGCAGGATATAGTGGGAAAGCTGCGATTAAAAGATTGTCACAAGCTGCAAGAATTACACGAAAGAATGGATCTGGTTGTCGGTAGAATCAAAAACTTTTAATATAGAGGCAAACTTCGGTACATTTTACAATTCGAAGACCTAGACGGTCTCTATGTATCAAACTATTGGCTAGAAAAGGAGATAGAGGACTTGGGTGTCGATTTAAATTTTAAGCTGCGAATAAAATTAGATAAAATTAAAACCACTCCAAACAAACATAAAGAAAGAACTGTTTTCTGTGTATAATTTTTTATTAAAATTAAGTTTAAATGACTCCATGCTTGGCATTAAATATTTCTAAATTTTGTTATGTATGTCAGAATAAACATCTTAGAATAGTATTACATTGCTCTTTATTTACAAAAGACTATGACGTTACCACAAAACAGCAGTTGTACAGAGAGGGGTGCGCATGGGCAGCGCGCATGGGCAGGGGTGCGCACGCGTTGGGGCGCGCTTGGGTAGGGTGCGCACGCGCATGGGCAGTGCGCATTGGCAGGGGTGCGCACGCGTAGCGGTGCGCATGGGCAGGGGTGCACACGGGCTGGGATGTGTTTGGGCGTACACGAGAGATGCATAAGTTAACATTCACCAAACATCTAATTCTTTATTTGGTTTGGGGTACTTGCCGGTGTTTGTATCCGGAGTAAAAAACACGATTTGTTCACGCAGCTTGTTAATAAAATTAGTTTATCGAGCGAAGATAACAAGCGTAACGTCATTCCTAATAGTACAGCAATCTAGGCATGGGAGGGCATATATATATATTGGTTCTAAGATAGTTGTTTATATTTGTATAGATTTTGTAAATCAATTGTGCATATTAGTTTTCAAATTTCATTATTTTTAAGTTCTTCGCCCACTTTCCAAATCCTTCCTGTTTCTATCCTGGTTGACAGAGTATACGTGTTACCTCCACGTGGTGTTCGTTGGACACAGCGGTTTTAGATTTCTAGGAAAATGGTTAGTTAAAGCATATGTCTTGGGTAGCAAAAAAGGGTTTTAAAGATGGAGCTAAATAAAGATGAGCAAAAATTAGAGGTTTGGGTCTTTAAAAGGCGTGACTTTGTAAGGGGTGGTTTTATTTAAAATCTATTTGCAGATTTGGGTTCCCTAGAAAAATTTAATATTAGTTGATACCAAAAAAAGATATATTTATCTTAAAAGAGTGACTACCCCGCGGATAATAAATACAATATACCGTTTGTCAACAAAAAAGTTGTAGGGAAATTTAAAGACGAATTTAATCGGGGTCCAGTATTAGAATTTGTTGGTAGTAGGGCTAAGTCCTATTGTATTGTAAGCGTGAAAGACACGATTAAAAAATTAAAGCGGTCTCACAAAGTGTAGTTAAGTAAAACCGAGGGTCCTACAACCTATAACGAGCACATATTCCCAAAGAAATTCCCAATAAGAAATTAAAGTTTCCATGTACGTAGCACCAGTCATTGGGAAATGGTAGAAATGTAAACCTATATAGGCGATTAGTAATTGTGGTTTAGAAAAATAATAGTTTTTTTGGACTAAATAAAATAGCTTAGACTGATTAGTGTATATGGTTGCATATTCTCGTACATATCCACAAACATCTGCTTACATCCACATACGGACATGGCGATGCCGGTAGTTTTTGTTTAACAAATAGTAGGAAAGATACGTTAGGTGTTAGTGTGGAAGCTCATCGGATCGTTGGATTCAAAAACTACGGTGCGGCGGAATGTATGGTGGTTCCCGTTAGAATAATCGAAAGTGGTTAATGGATCGTATTAAATGTTTAAATATGCGAAAGTGTAAAGGTCTACATAAACAAAATTTAATTATCAGACAATAAAAGTGCGCGATGTGCTATACCTTTAAAGAAAGTATAGAATAGTGCTTTGCAGTGGTCCTAACAGTAAAAAAAAGGTGACTGTCTTTTTCAAGCAACTACAAGAATAGCTGTAGCGCAGAGAAGGAGTATGCATGTATTATACAGTGCACTGTTAGTTTACGGGTAGCTCGGATGTGTAATTGATCACGACTTAAAGATCCTTCGGAGGTTTAAAAATTCCGAAACCATTGTCGTTTGAAAAATGTTTGGAAATTATCAGAACGGGGGCGAGTTGAAGTATAATGGATGATTGACTGAGTTGACAAACATCAAGCATATAATTCTCTATTTGGACGATATCGAGTACTTGCCGGTTCTAGAAATCGTTACGTGCTACCGACCGCTATGTAGAAGATTTGGTTCTAGGAAATGAACAACCTACGAAAGTACGGAATACTTGGTATTAATGCTAATTGGTTTAGCGATCGCGCTTGTGCACTTTTCCAGTGTCTTCGGCAATCTTCGGTTTGCATTCTATAGGGAGCATAAAGCAGCTACGCAAGAGCAAAGTTTTTAGTTTATAAGTTAGTTCGCTTACAAGTTTCACCAAAATCCTATAGTGCGGATTTTGTTTTGTACTAAAATAGTACCTGCAAACGTTTTTAAATGCAACTCTTGCGGTGCTTCCTATACCTGGAAAACCGTTACTGGCGAAGATAGTGTAAAAATGGTTAGCATAGCGTTTAACAACCGTATGGCTAGCTATCGCATAAAGAACGCTAGTGTCGACGATAGAGTGCCCGAACCGAGGAAGAGGTAGGCCTACGTTAAGAATAAAAAATTGTGAATATGTATTTAGAAATGTGGTTTACAAAATTTAAACTGTATTAGTAAAAATTATTATACACCGTTTTCACATGTAATTCGGGGCGATGATGACGTTGAAGTCGACCTTCCCATTTATATATTAAAAACACATTACATTGGAATGTTTTACATTATTCTCATATTGTTAGATTAACGACGATAAGTCTTATTGAGCGAAACACGTTTCCTCTCTTTTTAAACAGCACATTAATCTCTTTTTTGTTATAGGTATTTTTAAACACATTAATGTCTTTTTTATTACATGTTACTTTAACCTGCTTGGATTCGGCTACACTAAGAAGAAAATGTTATACTTTGTAAATATTGTATTCAATTATTTTATTAAACTGTAAATCGGATAAAATAAATTATTAAATTTTTGCGTGCTTAATTTCTTGGTGTTAATACCGCTAAGTGTTTGGTTAAAGGATTCTAGATATTAAAAAGGATAGATGATTAGAAATCGACATTGATAAAAAAATCTTAAAATTGTGGTAGCTCCCTGGGGGATGATGCTATCTAAAAAATTTCTAGAGATTCGGGTAGCAGAGAAAAATCTAATATTAATTGATACCAAACGATATAGATTTATCTCGTGTGTGGAAATGTGGAGAAAGATTTATCTCGCAGAGGGTATATGTGTAACTTTGTAATGGGTGGTCTTTTTTTAAATCTGTTTGCATATTTGGATTGGACGTAAAATTCTAGATTAGTTTGATGTATCGCATGTCTAAAAAATTTATAAGGACGGTCAGAAATCGCTACCAGCAAAAAATTTTAAAAGTGGAGTAGCTCTCTGGGGGATAATGCAATCTAAAAAATTTTTAGAGATTCGGATAGCTGAGAAAATTTTAATATTAATTAATACCAAACAAGATAGGTTTATCTCGAAAAATGCAATGGCTAGTCGAAGAAAACTATTTGTTAGGTTATAGAGCAAAGAGCAAAATTTAAAGGTTCAGGATTTTAAAAGTGTAACTTTGTAAGGGGTGGTCCGATTTTAAATCTGTATACATATTTGGATTGGGCGTAACATTCTAGACTAATTTGATGTATTGCATGACTAAAAAATTTATAAGGACGGTCAGAAATCGTTGCTGGTAAAAATCTTAAAATGAGAGTAGCTCTCGGGGGGGGGTTTGATGCAATCTAAAAAATTCCTAGAGATTCGGGTAGCTGAGAAAATTCTAATATTAATTGATACTAAACAATATAGGTTTATCTCGAAAGATGCAATGGGTAATCAAAGAAAACTATTTGTTGGGTTAGCTTATAGAGCAAAGAGCCAAATTTAGAGGTTCAAGACTTTAAAGGCAAATAACTTTGCAGGGGGTGATCCTATTTTAAATCTGTTTGCAGATTCGGATTTTGCATAAAATTCTAGACTAATTTGATGTATCACATGGCTAAAAAATTTTATAAGGACGGGGCAAAAATCTCTATCAGCAAAAGAATCTTAAAATGAGGGTAGCTCTCTGGGGGATGATGCAATATAAAAAATTCCTAAAGATTCGGGTAGCTGAGAAAATTCTAATATTAATTGATACCAAACAAGACAGGTTTATCTCAAAAGATGCAATGGCTAGTCAAAGAAAACTATTTGTTAGGTTTGCTTATAGAGCAAAGAGCAAAATTTAGAGGTTCAAGAATTTAAAGAGGTATAATTCTGCAGGGGGTGGTTCTATTGCAAATCTGTTTGCAGATTCGGATTCTGCAAAAAATTCTAGACTAATTTGATATATTGCATGACTAAAAAATTTATAAGGACGGTCAGAAATCGTTGCTGGTAAAAAAGTCTTAAAATGAGTGTAGCTCCCTGGGGGGTGATGCAATCTAAGAAATTCCTAGAGATTCGGGTAGCTGAGAAAATTCTAATATTAATTGATACCAAACAAGATATTTTTATCTCGAAAGATGAAAATGGCTAGTCGAAGAAAACTATTTGGTTCAGATGTGTGTGGATATGTGGATGCTTGTGGAAATGTGGAGATGAATCTCCTCATTTCCTTCGTATGGGAATTTACATGTAAATTTGGTCCAGATGTGTGTGGAAATGTGGATGCTGGTGGAAATGTGGGAGTAAATAAGGATTGGGGGTGTCCGAGCAAGGCGGAGAGCAAGGTGCGAGTCACTCCTTCACATATGCTCCTTATGGGAATTTACATGTAAATGAGGGAGCAAATGTGGGTTTGGGAGCAAATGAGGCGCCAGGATCTGTAAAAAACCTCTACTTAGTTTGCATGTTATTTTCAAGGGTTTGTATTCTATTGGCTATACTATCTTGGTTTCTAACTAATTTTCTTAACGTTTCGTTGAATTTTATAATCGTTGATTGAGTTAATAATATGTGGTTACTAATTATAGTTTTGATGTCGTTCTAGTTTTCGATTAACTGTTGTATTGGGTTGTCATAACGTTCTGCGTCTTGATTGTCTGAATTGCCTGTTATTGCTTTTATTATGTTTCCTAATCCGTTAATTAGTCTTCTTTTTTGTCTCGCCGTTTGTTCCGTGGGTATTAGTCGATTAAATTTGTCTTCTATATTTCTCAAAATACTTTCTATTATGCTGTCATAGTTCATTATTTCTATTGCGTGTTTTTTTTTCGAATTTCGTTGTGTTCATTGACTGTTTTAGTCGGTAATAATTATTTTTGATTATTTGAAATTCTTGTTTCAGTTCGGTTAAGTCGAATTTTTGTGCAAAGGTCCAATAGTCTATGGCGTTCTGCATACTGCCTAGTTTTATTTGTAGTATACCAGGGTTATGTTTTATGTCTTCAATTATGATTTCAGTGTCCGTTCTACCTGGGTGGAGGTTGACGGTAAGGGTGATAATTGTCCATCTGAAAGTACAGGGTGTCTTAAATTTTCAAGTGGATATATTTTGTTATCTTGCCGTTGTCAACTACGGCTACGTTTTTGTCGGATATTCTTTTAATTTTTAAGGTGCCTAAATTTCTAGGTGCCTTTTTGTGTCTTTTGCTTTGGAAATTTTTCTCGTGCACGGTTTGTCCTATTGAAAATTTATATACGTCTGTGTTTTTATTACGGGTCGCGGTAATGCGTTCTTTGTCGTTATCTTACTTATCCTTTACTTTGTCGTAAGTTATTTTTAACTTGTCTTTATGATCTTTGGCGTATTGCTGATAAACTTCCTTGTTATAATGTATGTCATAAGGGTTGCGTAAATCTAAATGTCCTAGGGTTAATTCTAATGGTGTAAAATTGGTTGATGAATGAATTTTGTTGTTATACGCGATTAATGCGTATGACATCAAATTAGTTATGTGTTCCTACTTGTAGGTTATTCTTAATAATCTGATCTGTTCTAGTAGGGTTGAATGTAATCTCTCGATTAGTCTGTTGAATTCAGGGTGGTTTTCAGTTGTAAAATGAATTTTTATTTTGTGTAATTCCAAGGTGTTTTGTATCGTTTCATTTTTAAACTCGCTGCCGTTATCTAACGTTATTGTTTCGGGCGTTCCATAAAATGTAAAATAATGTAAAAATCCTTGAGTTACGTCAATGCTATTTTTAGAGGTGATTGATATTGCTTGGCCTATTTTTGTAAATACGTCTACGATTATTAAGTAACTTTGTGCTTCTACTACTAGAGTATCGGCATGTAATTTCTGAAAGGGTTTGTCAGGTGTTTTAGTCAACATTAAGGGTATCTTTGGGGGTTTCCTGTCATATTTTGCTTTGTCACATAGTTCACATTGGTTGATAAAGTCTGTAGTTAGTGCCTTCATGTCCTTGAAATAATAACGTTTCATAATTTCTTTTAGGGTTTCATTAATTCCACAATGGTTGGTTTTTCCTTCGTGTTGGTTTCTGATCACATCATTTATTTCGTCAGGGTCGTCTAGGGTTATTAATTTTCTTGTTCATCTTATAAGTTCAGGGCCAGAGTTATTGAATAATTTAACATATAATTCTGAAAAACGTTTATACAATTTTTCCGCGTTAAAGTAAAAGTAAAATCGTTTTTTCTCGGGGGTTTATTCTTTTAGAATTTTTTAGAATTTTAACTATTCGTGCTTCATTGTCGTTTTTGGTTATCTGAATTTGGTATATCTTTTTGTTATCTACCTTTGTGTATTTTACAGGGTTGGGGTTGGTTAAAACTTCGGGGATTATAAATTGATTGGGTTATATATCTTATGGCTTCGTTTAAAATTTTGATCGCGGTTTTCGGCTCATCATTTTATGTTGAATGTATGGTGTCCATTTCTTATGGATCTTCTTTAATTTCCGTCTCGTCTACGTTTCCTACAACTGACTCTGTTTCCAGTGCGTTAAGCTGTATTCTACTTAAAGCGTCTGCGTTATTATTGTAAATTCCTTTTTTGTGTATGATCTCGTAGTCATATTTTTCTAATCGGATTCTCCATCGTTGTAATTTTGAATTGGGTTCCTTGAGTTTGCATAGCCATACTAATGGTCTATGATCGGTGTATATATAAAATTTCCGTCCGTATAGGAATGGTCTAAAATACTTTGTTGCCCAAATTATGGCTAACATTTCTTTCTCTATAGTACTATATCTTTGCTCGGTTTCGTTGAGGGTTTTGGATGCGTAGCTGATGGGTTTATCATTGCCTACTGTTCCTTGGCTTAATACTGCGCCTAATGCTACATTTGATGCGTCTGTTGTTAATATGAATGGTTTCGAAACATTGGGGTATTCTAACACGGGGTGATTCGTTAATATACCTTTGATGTTATCTTCGACTTTAATGAATGCTGGGGTATGTACAGTGTTGTTTCCTTTCTTTAAACAATTTGTCAGGAGCTTGGTTATCTGACCATAACCTTTAATGACTTTGCGGTAATAACCACTAAGTCCTAAAAATCCTTTTATTTCTTTATTCGTTTTTGGTATGGGGTAGTTTAATACAGCGTTTGTTTTATCGGGGTTCGGCATGACTCCTTGGGGTGTTATTATATGTCCTAAGAATGCTACTTCTTTCTATAGAAATTTGCTCTTATCTAATTGTACATTAAGTTGTGCTTTTCTTAATCTTTCGAACACTTATCTTGATCTTTCTATATGCTCCACTAATGATGTTGAATAAACTATGATATCGTCTAGGTACACAAGGCATTTTTCGTTGTGTATCCCTCGTAGTATGTTATCCATTACTCTTTGAAAAGTTGCGGGTGCGTTCTTTAGTCCAAATGGCATCCTTTATATTCGTATTGTCCTCTAGGTATGCTGAAGGCTGTTTTTTGTGTATTCTTTTTTTCCATTTCTACTTGATGGTATCCTGATGTTAAGTCTAATGTCGAAAAATATTGGCACTTGCCTAATTTGTCTAAAATTTCAGTTATATTTGGTAGCGGGTATTTATCGTCTACCGTTTTTTCATTTAATTTTCTGTAATCTATTACCATTCTATATTTTCGTTTTTCTGATGCGTCCAGTTTTTTTGGGTACTATTAATACGGGGCTGCTCCATGGTGAATTGGAGTGTTGTATGATATCTTGATCTAATAAGTCGGCTACTTGTCTGTCAGCTTCTTCCTGACTTGCCTGGGGCAATCTGTATGCTTTTGTGAATATGGGTTTGTTGTCTGTTAATTCGATGTTATGCTTTACCGTATTTGTAAATGTTAGGGGTATTCCTTCGCAATGGAATATGTCGCGGTATTCGAAACATAAATTTTTGATTGCTTTTTGTTCCTCGGGATTAATGTCGGTGTTAAAGCGGATGTTACTTAAATTTTCTCTTAACATTTCGTCGTTTTCTACGGAGTTGTAATTGTCGTTTGAATTTTCGTCTATTTCCATCTTGTTTAATTCTTCTACGTTAATTGGGTTTGCTAATGATAATTCTACGGGGTAGTCATTTGAATTTAATATTGTCGTTGTGGCATAATTATCCTTTATTTGTACTAATGCGGTTGGGGTCTCTACTCCTTGTTGTAAAGTTATGTGATTTATTATTCCTAATTTGTTATTTGAGTTTACGGGGATTTTTATCTTTTTCTCTGTTCGGGGTTTTATTGTGTATTTTTGTTCAACTTGGGTATTTTGAAGTTTAATGGGGATTCGTCCCTTTTTGGTTCTTAGTAAACGGTTCTTTATGTCAATGTTGGCTCTTAATTTTCTTATAAGGTCCATTCCTAATAGTCCGTCATATTTGTCATTGAATTCGAATATGCAGAATTTGTGTTTCATTTTTACGTTAAATGTTTTGGATAAAGGTATGTTTGCTACGAATTGGTACAGGGTTGTTTGATGGGCTGTTTTAATTTTAAACGGTTCTCTGTCTACATAGTTTAAATAATGTTTCTTTACGGTTCGCGGGCTAATTAATGTTTTTGAGGATCCGGTATCGATTAGTAATCTGAATTCGGGGTGGGGTATTTTTATATAGAATAGTACTAGGTGATTCATATTCGTTAAGTTTATTACGTTTGATCGTCTATAAATCGGTCTATCTGAAAATTTGAGCACGCGTTTTCTTCGTCGTCCTCCACATAAGTTTCGTATGATTCTTCGCGTTCATAATTGTTGGATTGGTTTTGTTCATTGTCTGTACTTGGTCGGGTGTAATTATTCTGGTCATCTTCATATTCCTCTAGTTCTTGATGAAATAGTTCTTCCGATGTAAAAGTGCGTTTTTGGTTAGGATTCGGTCGAATGTGTGTTATTTTTGTGTTTGGTCTGGTGTTACCAGATGAGGATTTCATTGGTGTGGGTTTATAATAGTTATTGGGATTTGTTATTATTATTTTTCATTGGTGAGTTTCTAATAGGATTCGCGTTGAATGCTGGTCTTTGCTGATTTACGATTTGGTGGAAATGCGGACTTCGTAAAATTTGGGTTAAACGTTGGTTTTGAAAAATGTTTAATTTGGTTATTAAAGTTTGAGTTATTAAATTGTGGATTATTGGTTCGCGTTTGGTTTGTTTGTGCATTGAATGGGGTGAATTTTTGTTGTGGATTTGTTTGTCTCGCGAGTTGTATGGTTTTTATTGGTGTATAACCTTTATTTGCGTTGGGGTTGTATAGTCTGTTTCTGTAGTACATTACGTTTTCTTCCTCGATTATCATGTTCATAGCTTCTTCTATGTCTTGGGGATGTTGAAATCTAATTTTGTCTGATAGTCGTTCGGGTAGTGCATTTAGATATGTGTCTAATGCCATTTCGTCATACTTTTTTGTTTTTAGAAATCTGACATTTGTGCCGGATTCTTCAATTTTTAGTTTTGTCAAGATTAAGCTTTTTACATCTTGGAATTTCATTCCAAATTGGTACTGGGATTGGTTGTGTTCCATTCTAAGGTTTATTAAATCTCTTACTAGACATTTTAGGTTTCTTTGATCGCCGAAATATGCAATCAATACGCATCAGAAGTCATCCCATTGGTCTAAGTCATCTCAACTTGCAATTAACGTTAGTGCCCTTCCGGTTAGTTTACTGATTATAAGACGTAGGAGTAATACGTATCTTTCGTTGTCACCGGGCTTATAGAATGTTTTATAAAATATTTCACTGGCTATTATAAAGTTACTGAGAAGAAATTGGTCTCCATTAAAATTTGGAATCATCTCTAAACCCTCCACTCATTTTGGCTGGGGGAATGTTCTGATAATTCATTTTTTAATTTGATTTTGATTATTTCCGATTTTGTAAAAATTTGGATTTATTTCGTGGTTTGTATCGTTATTCCTCGCTTGGATTTATTAATTTTCCGTTTAAATTGCGTCGGGTTACTTGCTATTTTTAGCTTGGGTTGTTCAGATTATTTAAAGAATTGAGTTGCTTAATTTGTATTTAGTTGCACGGTGTTGTAGTTATTTTATGGGTTTTATGCTTGGTATTGTCTTGGTTACGTTTATTTTTAATTTGCTGATGTTAATTTTATTGTAGGTTTGATTTTTAAACTTAGAATGCGACTGAGTGATTTTTGTGATAATCTAACTTACTTTGCGTCAGTTAAAGCTTTCCTATTTTAATTCCGCTAATTTTAATTGTGTTTGTAGTAATTATCTCTCCCCGTGGGTTTATGTAATTTATAGGTGTCTGCAATGCTTCTCGTCTCGTGAACTTAAGTGTTAATTTTAAAGTTTGCAAAATGTCGTCTTTTGCTTTGTTCAAAGTTGCATACAATGGTCTCGTTTTATTACAATGTTGTAATCTATTGTAGGATGTTGTCAGTAATTGGTTGCGTCAGTGTCTTTGTTGCAAGGTTATTTTTAAATATACTGTAGGTGTTATTCAGTGAATGCTGTGATTTAATACAATTTATACTTTATTTGATCTTTCCCGATAGCTTTTGTTTGAATAGATTGCGTCTTTCCTATAATTAATTATCTCGTTTTGAAATATTTAATTATGCAATGTCAAGTTTAGAATAATGAAATTTATATTCTGTTAATTGCTGCAGTATTTATTTATTATTGTCAAGTCTGAATGAGGTTGCAACATGCGTTTTTTAATATCGTAATTATTTATAGGTTTCTTGAGTTGGTTTTATAATTAAACGTAATTCTTCGTATTTAAGATGATATTTTATAAAAGTTTCCGGTCGTAATTTTATTAGGCTTTAATTTATAATGCTTAAATTTTTTTATTTTGAAAGAATTTTGTATGGTTAGATCTGCGATGTTTTAAATAGTTTGTGGAGTTTAGGATGGTATTGTTTCGCAGTTATAATTAGATATATTCGATGCGTTCAATGTAAATGATTTGTTGAAGATGACACACGTTTAGTTTTGCGCTTTGTTAATTCTCGTAATAAAAATGTAGTTTTAGTAATAGATTGCAAGTTGGGTCTATTATTTTACGGAATACGATGAGCTTGCCTCTGGGTAATTTATTTCGTTATTTTGTTGCGTTATTATAAAGATTTTGGTTTTAATTTCGTGATTTAATTTTCGCCTTTATTTTTGGGGTATTGCGCTAGTTAATACCGTGTTGTTGAATTAGAAATTCGTTTTTGTTTTGTTTCTAAAAATTTTGCGCCAGTTAATTTCGTAAGTATACTTTTTATTTTCTCAAGTTTTTATATACAAAAAATTTTTTTTTCCAAAATTTGTTTGAAGATAATCCCTTTGCAATAGCTCAGTAGATTATTTTCATCAAATTGCATAAAATAATGGTATCAATAATTAATATACGTATATAAATCATAAACTAGCAAATATCAAATATGTTTGTAAAATAAAAATAAAATTCAATTGGTTTAAAAAAAAATAAACTTACACTAATTGTTTTGTTGCTTTCATGGGGTCCGTCGATTCTAGTACTTTCTCCACGTTGGTTTTTGGATTTGTTGAATTTGAACGATTTTGTTTCGCCTTCAACTTCTGTTTGTTTGCAGGGTTTAACAATTTTTGTTTCGCCTTTAACTCCTGTTTTGTTTGCTGGGTTTGAACGATTCTTGTTTCGCCCCCAACTTCTGTTTTGGTTCTGCCAAATTCGGAATTGAAATTCCAGACCATCAGTTCTTTGATTTTGGATTTCCTAGTGACCTTATGACATCCGTTACGACTGCGCCAGTTAAGGTTCGTGGCTTGGGAGCGGCCTTTTTAAAAAACCATTTCCAAACTTCTTAACAAATTTATTTTTAATTGATACAGAATTGACCTGGAATTTTGACCATCTTGAATTAGTATTATTCTAAGTTTGAAATACATTAATTAATTGTACAAAAAATGAGTAATCTAACGAACTGCAATGCTAAAGCTGATCAATGAATTAACTGTCGTCGACTGGGGCTCCCGGGCTTTTTATAATATCCCTACCTCCTCACATAGCTGTGGGAACTTGCAGATCTCATGTCTGCTTATTCTTAACTCTATTCATAAATACATTGTTGCGATCTTACTTTCTAAGTAATCTGGGTACCTGACCGTCGGTGACCGCCTGTAACCTGACATCTGCAGTGTCACTATCGTTTGTGCTACAAAGTAGAGCTTCCGTTTCCATAAACGTTAATAAACTGTATAAATTGTCTTTGATTTACAATGTTGCGCATTTATAACATTTCTAATAATTTCTTAATTATTCTATTTCTTTATACCTATATCAATTATTTTTTACGTTTTACGATTTTACGTTTTAGAACAGAAATGGTGATTTAACACCTGTTCCACGCTTTTAGACTTTCATATAATTACTTTACTACAAATTTAAATACGTTAGAAAGATTTTGCCCCAATTACTATTTATTCTGATCTATGTTTATACAAATATTATGTTACATTATCCTTGGCTAAATTACATTGACCCTACATTATTATACACTTCTTAAGTATAAAAAAAATAATTTGTTAAAAATATTCCAACTCCTTAACTAAATAAATTCATTTGATCTTGTTCCAAAGCTCTTAACCTTTGAGTTCACCTGTGCCTTTATATAACCCAATGACACCTTAATTACACAATATTATCCCCCTATTTTAATAGAAATGAACAACACAGATTTGTTGTTTTCTTTATATTCAAATACCCCAAAATTAATTCTGTATGTACACCTATTACTATCCCTATTACCTAACCTATCACTATTATGTTACACCTATCACTATTCTTCTACTTATCCCTATTCTTGTTATTTTATACCTATCACTATCTATTCAGACCTAACTCCATCTATCTTAAACTTATCTATCTATTTACACCTATCTTTATCTATTTTTCACTATCTATCTGCACCTATTTCTATTTCTTTATTTATCACTATCTATTCACACCTAACTCTATTTATCTTTATCTATCACTATCTATCTACGCCTATCTCTATTTACCTTTATCTATCACTATCTTCTTCACACCTATTTTTATTTCTTTATTTCTTTATTTAACTCTTTTATTAATTCTAAATATTATCCTCCTCACATATTTAATAACTTGCACCCAGTTCCTATCACTATTATCTTCTTTACTTCATATAAAATAAAATAATCCTCTACGTCCTGATTCTTAACTTGTTTTTCATTTACTACTAATACCTTTGATGTGGACAAACCAAACGATACTACTTTACCATAATCACATTTTTTTCTGTGAAAAACCCCTGCGTACCTTCCAGAATTTCCAGATCTCCGCTTTAACCAGAATGAGTTCTTTAAATGTAACTTATCCCTAAACTTTTTTAAAATTATGCCTCTCCCTAACATTTTCATGACACCCTGTTGGACCATATTTCTGCATGTTGCGCATATTGAATAAATTCTCATGTTAATAAACTTTAAACTATTTAATTTCATCACCTGTACATAACCTACGGCTGTGCCCTCCTGTACTCTTATTCAATCTGAATATTCTCTTACCACCTCTTCAACTTTCCTCTCTGGACATTTAAAAGTATTTATTATTTTCTCATCTTCTTCATCTACTTCTAACACATTTAAATTCAACCCAGTGTCATCCTCAGTGACCTCATATCTACTAATCCAGGGCAACTCTATGTCCCTTACCTTCACCAAACTCTTATCACAATTAATAATAATCCCCATCTTCCTCATACAATCCACTCCTATAATATTTTTGAATTTTAGTCCAGGAACGATGATAAACTCCTGCTCACAGCTTATTAATCCAATTTCTACTCTTAACATGACCATACTATTAACTACCGCAAACCTTTTCTTGTTAGGAGCTATTAGATGACTCCTTTATATCGGCATAACTCTATTTCTAATTTCATCTTGGATTTCCTTGACGAATTCCTCCGATATCAAACTCGCGTCCGCTACTGAATCGAGCAACGATCCTACACACCTATTTAAAATTTTAATTTCAATTACCGGCAAACAAATTTTCTTTTCTTCTTCTGATTCCTTCTCTTCTTCGATGTCCATAAATTCTCCTAAATGTTCATACTTAAAAATCTTAATTTCTAGTGGTTTGTCCTTCTCTAAAAATCCTGTCTAGCTCTGGTCTCTCCACTAGGTCCTGGTTGTCCTTCCACAACTTGTGCATACGTCCTACGGTTCGTGTCCTGTCCCTCAAATTTCCTCCTATTATCCATATTCGTCGACGTCCTATTGATCTCGGGTGAACTATGTTGTCTTTGTACCCCAGGTCTTGAAATAGCTCCACTCGTGCTGCTGCTACTCTTAAAATAGTTTCCCTTTGGTCCCCAATTATTCCTAAAATTGTGATTTCTCCCGCTTTTAATATACGCATTATCTCTCGTACTCTCGAATCGTACTGCATTTATATTCTTGTCCCTGTTCTCCCGAAGTCTTCCCGAACCTACATCATCATACCTTTGCAGGTACTCCAAAAATGTCTCCCTTTCTACTATGTTCTGTAGAGCAACGTATTGCTTAACCTCACTCTCAAAATGTCTCGACAAATATTTGATGATTTGACGATCCGTCAAAGGTGGATTTAATTGCTTCGCTATGCTATATTTTCTAATCGCATATTGTTCCCGGGATTCTCCAAATTCTCCCTCATATCTCCCTGCAATTAGATCATCCCTAACCTGATCTTGCCTATGATCGCTTCAATAATGCTTGAGAAATTTTTCTTCAAAATCTAAATATGACTCAATATGTGACCCTACCAAATTATACCAGACTTTTGCGTTGTCTTTCAACAAAGCTTTTACTACATTTAATTTAGCTTGTTCGTCATATAAATTACACACTAATGTCCGAATATTATTTATGAAAATCTGTGGGTTTACCCTAATGTCTTCATAAAATTTCATTTGTTGTTCTACTGAAATATTACTCGCAAACAACATTGAGCTCTCCCCCGCTAAAGCACTTATATTTTATTTAATCCCTGTAACCCCTCTCTCAACTCTGCCTACCTGGTCTCTACATGACTCACTCATCTCAGTTATTTTTCCATTGATCTCCTCTTTACAAAAAACTCTAACTTCCGTTTTTAGTTGTCCAATTTCACTTCGAATCCCAACTATACGCTTTTCATTCTTTTCAACTCTCATTTCAACCTCCCCCATTTTTACTGTTAAACTTTTTTTTTGAAATCAGAAAATTCTTTAGTGGACCTCTCTATCTTCTCACTTAAGGTTTCTGTCAATTGCTCAAAATTCCGGTTCGATTCTGCATTCATCCTCTCTAACATTCTTATGATCATCTCGTTTCCTTGGTCTCCGATTCTGTCCTTGATTGATCCCTACTACCTCTTGCTTCCTCCATTTTCCTGATTTTTCAAATAACGCACTATCGTCACTTCCAATTTCCACTCCTTCACTCCTAGGTCACTCCTTTCTCAACATCCGTTCAACACACGCCCAAAATAAATCTAAAACTATCACTAAAATTATTTACAACAATCCACCCTTTCCTCTCAAGCCGCCGGTTATCTGAAATACAAAAAAAGTTTTCTTTTTATCTGGAATCGAGCCCGTCACGTTCGGGTCGCCATAATTACTGTGAGGTTAAGGCTCTAACTACTCAAGCTTTATTCTCTAAAACGTGCCCCACAAATTGGATGCCATAATTACTGTGAGCTTACCTGTACAATCGTGCCTGGAAGCATGCCCCACTGTTGGGCTGATATAATTCTGTGATGTTTTTGCTCAAATCTTGCCCTCTGCTGCTTCCAATAATTCCTTGGCTGCTCCTAATAATGTTTCTCACCTAATTTCCTAAATAATATCGTTGACACCTACCTGTTACGTCCAAAACCTCCTCTCAATATCCTCATTCTGAAACCTAAATAGACATTCACCAATCACCCACTCAAAAATAACTCAATTGACCAAATATATCACACTCTATTTACATTAGATCCATAGTATATTTTAAAACACCATTCCTTTAGGTTCATCCATATTTTTCAATAATTTAATAACAATAATCATGCAAATTGATAACCTTTTAAACACATATTTTTATTTAAAGTAAGAGGGCGTTTCTCGTCCCTTACGTTACCCTTTTGTCCTAGCATGAGCTCATAATAAAACTTCTACAGCTGTGCATATAAATTAACTGCACTACCAAATATCGATTAGCCCTCTATACCTCTTTACAACATTTGGTTATCTGTAAATTCCTTAATTATTTTCAAAGATCAATTTTCTTTTAAAGTCCCATAAATGTCTGTTTATGAAATATTAAATAATAATAATACACATCAAGCATCATAAAAAATATTCACCAATCAATGTTCTATTCTATGGCCTACCTGGTTTTTATCTTCTAAGTCTGCTCCACCATTTAACTTCTTGAAGATGCTGCCGTCTAGTAGATACCTAGTCCATCAGCTAACTCTCTGCTCCAATTACCATCTCCGCCATGCATACCGCTACTTTCAATTTCCAAACCAAAAATTTCAATCTTCAAACTTAACTTTTATTATTCAAATCTCGCTTTTTTTGTATCATCCAAACACTTTGAAACTTTAATTTTCGTGCATTCCAATACCAACTTAAAAGCTTTGTACTTACGTACCACTTTAACGTTTTACCACAAAGATGTTTTTAGCTTCAACATAAAACTTTATTAACTTGCACTAGTTCACCAATGCTGGATGAAATCTGAACGAAAAACCAAGAGCAAAAAAGAGACCGAGACCCATCTCTGCCAGTGATTACATAAGTAAAATTCGCCCCCCACACTTGCAGACCCGTTCCTATAGTTCCGGAAAATTGTTTTCTAACCGTCCTGCATTTTATTGAAAAAGCTTTAAC
The DNA here is from genome assembly GCA_036346225.1 of Platerodrilus igneus. Lineage (NCBI taxonomy): Eukaryota > Metazoa > Arthropoda > Insecta > Coleoptera > Lycidae > Platerodrilus > Platerodrilus igneus. The sequence continues at coordinate 1,084,340 of JARFIW010001228.1, forward strand.
GTATCTCGGAAAATCGCTTTAAAATGTCACTTCGTTGTCCGAACTTAGCCTCTACGTCTTTATTTGTTAACGCCTCCAAATTGAAAAAACATCTCTCATCTCCCTTGTACCTATAGTTTTATCTCACACGTACGCTTCCACTAGCTGGATCTCTGCCCTTCTTGTACAATCCATACCAATCACCTCGCTTGGCTCCATTTTCCACTTTTTCACAGACTCGTGTTTACTCTTAAATATACTTGAAACTATCGATTTTATTTAAATCTCCTAACAAGACTGCCTCCTGAATTATATATAAGCATCCCTCTTGCACTCAATACACTTTTATTCTGTCTTGGTCTTTCGGTTGGCCATTACTATACCACATCCGACATTGAAATCAATATTTTAACCACAAAACCGCGTTTACCTTAATCCCAATGGCTGTTCTTTTCCAATAACCCATTAAAATTTGTTTGTTGCCAAGTTTACCAAGAACTGTTATCTCCCCTCGTTATTTTGTTTCAACGTGTCAGATTCTACGTTTTAGAACAGGAATGTTGCTTTAGCACCTATTCCACGCTTTTAGACTTTCGTATAATTTACTTCACCACAAATTTAAATACGTTATATATATATATATATATATATATATATATATATATATTGCTATGATATAGCCCACGATTGGTGTGCAATTTTTATTTTGCTATGAAAATGCCCTTACGATTCAAGCCCCTGCGTTGGGTGTCATTTTTATTGCTGTAATCAAACCCCTACGTTGGTGCGCAATTTTTATTGCTGTGATATTGCCCCTACGTTGTTGTGCTTTTTTTTTATTGCTGTGATGAACTCTCATTTCCTTTAAACCGCTACGTTGGGAATTATTTTTATTGCTGTGATATAACTCTACTTTTTAGTTACCGCTTGAAGCGAGCTCCGCTTCAGCAGCTAATAAGTAAGTTTTTATCTAGGGTTTATATTATTTATTGTTATATTATTTTATTTGAAGCTTTGCTTTTTATTGTGTTTTATTTTTATAATTGTGTGGCATTAAATTTTTAATACAGGGCAGTAAAATAAAAATTTAAAAACAGAATTTAAACCGAATAAATATTAAATAAATCCCGTTTTTCTCTGTAATTTAAGCTAAAATTCGCGTTTTAAAATAAACTAACTAAATTTCGGGAGAATAAAACAAAAATCTACTAAACAAATACTTAAAATAATTTCGAAATAACTTAAAAAAGCTTTTTTAGTAAATTTAAAACAAAAACCCTGTAAATCGAGTAAAAAGCCAGGTAAAACAACCAAAAAGTGTGTGAATTTTATATAGTGCGCGTATAATCAAATAATGACCTAAAATCAAAAATCTAGGCCCTTTTAAATCAAATAAATAACTCAAAAACTGTAAATTTTACAACAATTTCAAATAAATTTTCCGTAATTTAAGTACACGCGTACTTAAAGACTCCTTTAAAACGATTTCTGGTATAATTAAGCGGTGTAACAGTTGAAGGTCGTGCTAGTTTCCGAGTGATTAAGGGAAAGTGCGTTTCCGGGACGCATTCCGATAGTTCTTGACCTTATTTGTTAAACACACATTTAAAATTAAAGTGTTGTTATTTATAAATTTGATATTTTAAAGTAATTAGCTTATTTAAATTTGATTTGGCGTTTTAAAAATTTTAAAATATATAAATAGTGTTCTTTACGGTACTTTTTGAATCGAGATATTTTTATTGGGTTAGCGAATTTATTTGGTTCTAGTTGTTATTGACGCTTAGTGTTTATTGTATTCTTGTTAAATTTGAAATTTACTTAGACGGTTTGAAGTTTAAATAAATACAGGGTTGTTTACGGTTCATTTTTAACCAAAATATTTTTATTGGACCAACGTTTTGCGTTCTACTAGCGTCGTTCTTTTAGCGTCGTAACGGTCAGGTCGTTTTTTTAAACTGCGTTTTAGGTGTCATTCTTTGTTGTTAGTTCTGTCAGCATGGTGGTCCACCGCGATGAGGAGCCGTTGCCCAGGAGGAAGAAGGGTGATCGGTTGCAGTCTGTTAGGTCGAAGGCTGAGGGTGCTGTTGGGGGGAAATAGCATAAGATAGTGCTTAAAGACGTCATGTTAGAGATTCAGGAAGAGGTATAGAAGGAGCCTGTGTCTGCGGCGGTCGTGTCAGGGGAGTAGGGGCCTCCCGTGGTGGTTGCGGCGCTGCCCTCTACTTCGAGAGCCCAGCGCACGATGTCGACTATCAGCAACGGTAACGTTGATGCTAGCGACCTCGATAAGCTAGAACTCTTGAAGTTTAGGGCGAGGAAGGCGCACGCTGCTGTCTATGGGAAGGTGCCGACGACCTCCGCCTCTATTGTCGTGGAGGATAGGAAGATGGTTCGGCACGCCGTGGATGATGTCCGCGACGTGACGAACCAACTGATAGGTATGGTTAGGGCGCTGCGTTTTTGTTTAGATGGTTCAGGGAGAGCAAGTGTTGTTGGGGGAAGTCCGGCGGTGAATTCTGTCGTTTTAGGAGGCCAGAGTCAGGGTGCGTCGGTGCAGCGCAAAGTCTCCTACGCCGCTGCGGCTTAAGTTTCTGCCCTTACGTTTCCTGTCAGGGTCGACGCCAGGCCAGGCCAGAAGGACGACGTTATGACGACTCTGAAGTAGAAGGTCAATCCCGCTCGAGATGGGTTTGTTGTTGTCGGAGCTCGTAGGACGCGCCGGGGCGGTGTCGTTGTGGAGTGCGCAAGTCGCGACGACACCAAGAAGCTGCAGTTGAAGGTCGGCGGGAACTGCAAGGAACTCGTGGCGAAGACCATCGAGAAGAAACGTCCACAGGTCGTTCTTCCGGCTGAAGAGCTCGTGCGGTTGATTGCGAGCCAGAATCCCCGCTTCGGCGATTTGAAGCTAGAAGACCACCTGAGAGAGAAGTTCAGGTTTGGCGGAAAGGGCCCTAGAGATCCCTTCGCTAACGTAGTCTTCGAAGTGACCCCCACACTTCGAAGGCGTATACTAGCTGATGCTATTAACCTCAGGTGGCAAAAAGTATGGGCCCGGGACCACTTCTCGATGTCCCAGTATTACCGGTGCTACGAGTACGGCCATCGATCGATGGAATGCAGGAAGAAGGTACAGTGGTGCGGTAACTGTGCCGAGGTCGGGCATGAATTCAAGAATTGCCGGAAGGCAGTCCCCGGCTGTGTGGTTTGCGCTAGGGCAAACGACAGAACTGGCGGTGGCGCAATGGTCGATACGCGCCACGACGCCAAGTCGAGTAGATGCCCCACGATGCAACGTCTAAAGCACGCAGTCACACGAAACATCGATTATGGACTGTGAAGATAAAACAAAGTCCATAAGAACCAAGAAAATTAAATTCGCGCAACTATATCTCGGGAAAGGTAAAGGGGCAACAAATAACTTTGTAAAGTTATTTATCGAAAATAATATCGACATCGGGCTTATACAGGAACCGCACCTGTATGGCCACAAAATAACAGGTTTTGGGAGGGGGCTACCGTCTTAAACGCGAATAATGAACGAGCACGTAGCGGGATAATAATAAATAATGGGGACGTGCGCCGAAATTATATTAAATAATTTATCAAACGAATTTTTAACGACGGCCGAAATCAAATCAGAGGGAAATGCGTTTTACGTAATAAGCGCGTACCTCCCGCCGGTCGATTTCCGGCGGGAAAATCCCCAAACCAAGGACTTGATAAATCAAGTAGATAATATTATTCCTAAACTCGGCAGAAATAAAAATCTAATCATCGTGGGAGATTTTAATGCCAAGTCGCCACTATGGGGCAGCCCTATCGAAGACGATAGAGGCTCGCAGATTGCTGATCTTTTTACGGAATGGGACCTTAGTGTGATAAACACTAATGATTCACCTACGTTTGAGGGGCATAGAGGCAGCAGTTTTATAGATATTACTGCAGTCTCGCACGAAATGTTAGAAACGATTTGTAATTGGAAATTAATGTCGGACGAGGAAACGCTCTCTGACCATAAATTAATAACATGGGACGTTGAAACCAAAACAAACGCAAACGAGCAGCTAACTATATTTCCGCGGTTCTGTAATAAAAAAGCAAATTGGGAGCGATTTAAACAAAAATTTGGCGAAAGTATCCCTGTGCTCGAAAATGAGCTATTTAACTGCCGAGAGGCAGACGAAGTAGAAACACTCGCGAAAAAATTAAACGACGCGGTTGTAGACGCGTCGTCGTACTCCATACCGCGAAAGAGGACATTTAAAGACAGCGTACCCTGGTGGACCCGAGAAATAACCACCAAGCGGGCAGAAACGCGTAACCTAAGGCGCCGCTATCAACGCGCCTCGGGAGATATAAGAGAACAACGGAGAATATAATATAATCAAAGTTACCGCCAATATAAAATATTAATAGAAGAAACGCGAACCAATAAATTTAAAGAATTCTGCACGCGAAACTCAGAGAAAGAACCCTGGGGAACCGCATACCGTGTAATTAGAGGAAAACAACAAAAAATCGCGCTAAGTAATATAAAGAAAACAAATGGCGAATACACGGAAGATTTTAAAACCACGGCGGAATATTTACTAGAGAAATTTTTCCCATCGAATAATCCCGAGGGGGATGAAGGGTCGCACGATTTAGTACGTCGGGAAGCTGCAGAGAAGGACAGCGATTCAGCTGGTGCAAGCGTACGTGTGAGATAAAGCTATAGGTACAAGGGAGATGAGAGATGTTTGTTCAAGTTGGAGACGTTGACAAATGAAGATGTTGAGGCTAAATTTGAACAACGAATTAACGGTTTGAAGCGATTTACCGAGTATTGTCATGTCCAATATAAAAATTTACAAGAATCTTAGGTTCGTTAGGGGTTTTTCGCTGAAACAACAAGCGGTTAGAAAAGATTTTCCAGAATTATAGGAACGGGTATACAAGTGTACGTGAAAATTTAAAACCGGAGAGGGGGGGCGAATTTTACTTATATAATCACTGACAGAGAGGGGCCAAGCTCTCTTTCTCTTTCGTTCTGATTTCATCCAGCCTTAGTGATAATAGTTACTTTCATTTGAACTAGTGCAAGTTAAAAAAATTTTATGTAGTAGCTAATAAAGCATGTTTGTGTGAAAACGTTAAATTGGTACGTATGTACAAAGCTTGTTAAGTTGGTATTGGAATGCATGAAAATTTAAAGTTTGAAAGTGTTTGGATGATACAAAAAAGCGATGTTTGAATAATAAAAGTTAAGTTTGGAGATTGGAATTTTTGGAGTGGAAATTGAAAACAGCGGTATGCATGACGGAGACGGTAATTGGACCAAGGAGTTAGATGATGGACTAGGTATCTACTAGACGACAGCATCTTCAAAGAGCTAGATGGTGGAGCACACTTAGAAGATAAAAACCAGGTAGGCGATAGAATAGAACATTGAGTGGTGAATGTTTTTTATGGTGTTTGTGTTTATTTGGATTTGAGTTTGATGTGTTTTATTATTATTTGATATTTTATGAACACACATTTATGGGACTTTAAAAGAAAATTGATTTTTGAAAATAATTAATGAATTCACAGATAACCAAATGCTGTAAAGAGGTATAGAGGGCTTATTGATATTTGGTAGTGCAGGAAAATTATATGCACAGTTGTACGCAGCGTTTGTATAGGCAGAAGGTTGTAAAGTCAGGGAGGTGCGTCAATTGACGAGCGTACAACGCATAACCGCAGTAAAAGCGGCGAGGGCGTACAGGACCACCTCCACGGAGGCGGTCTTGGTGATCAGTAGGACTCTCCCTATCGAATATGTCGTAAGGGAGATTAGAGATAGGCGATTAATAAATATAGAAAAAGAGCGCGAAATTATCGAAGATCTTAATCTTGGTAATAGGGAAATTGCAAGAAAGATTGTATCTAAGTTGGGGCACCCGGCTGATATTAGAGGAATCGAGTTTGTCGAAGGTGATGAGGACGCGATGGGTATCAGAATTTATACGGACGGTTCACGTTTGGACGATGGGCAAGCAGGCACGGCGTTTGTCGTGTATAAGCAGGAAAGGGAGGTGTTTCGGTTTCAAACCAAACTCGCGAACTGGAGCACAATTTTCCAGTGCGAATTGGTAGCCATACGAGAGGCTATCGATTACGTAATAAACCATACGGGCAGAGACGAGTATTATATAATCAGTGATAGTAAATCGGCGCTGACAGCTTTAACAAACATAAACACCTCGACAGACCTCCAAGCGGACGTCTGGAGGATAGCGCGTACGGCGCTCGAGTTTCAACGTTTAAAGTTTTGTTGGGTCAGGTCGCACAATGGTAACGTAGGAAACGATAGGGCTGATGAATTAGCTAAAGAGGCCGCGACGGGAGACTTTCGAATATCACATTCGTCGATACCGAAGTCTTTGATTAAAAGAAAGCTGCGTGAAAAGTCAATCCGACAATAGGAAGAGAGGTGGAACAACGCTGCCACGGGCAGGTTGACCCACAAATTCATACCGAGCTTAGAAGCTAGAGGCAAGATCGAGGTAAAACTCGATCATAAAAAAGTTTAGTTGATAACAGAGCACGGCGCCCTGAAAGCGTATTTACATAGGTTCGGGTTAACCAACAACCACCGCTGTGAATGCAGTGAGGGCGGGGAAAGCACAGAGCACGTGCTCTTCGACTGCCCGCTTGAAGCGGCAAATCGAGAATTGGCTGATACGAAATTAGCTATCGTAGGTCTAGCATGGCCAAAGAGCCTAGAAGAAGTCGGGGAAATGGCTAACGAGAAGGCGTTCTGGACAGCCTTTAGAAAGTTCGCAGGAAGGGTTGCGAGATTAGACGGTGATAATCGTGTGTAAGTCGGAAGGGGATGGTGGGAGGATTGAAAAATTATAGATTTCGACCTGGCGTGATTTTGACATGATAAGAGCATTATAACCAAAACCTGCAAAAAAACAAAAAAAAACAACAAAAAAAAAGAAAAAAATGAAAGAAAACCAATAATAATAATAATTAAATAAGTATGCCCAAAACTCTAATATGCACGACGAACACACACTAAAACAATCACTGTCCCACCTTCTACGCGCAGAAAATCGGGAATAAACGAAACAAATAAATAACAACAAACTAAATCAGGAAACCTCATTAATTTAAATAAGTGTAATAAATAAAGAAATAATAAAATAGAGTAAAACCCCGCATCCCCCCAGGACTTAAAAGTGAAGTGATAGTGATTGTGATCCCTCGAAAACATTTAGTGCATATCCACCAGGACTTTAACAGTGCATATCCAACTCCCCCATAAAGGTAGAAAACCAATAGATATATGTAGACGACCAGATCTTCGGATGCTGGAGAAAATTATATTGAAGGTAAGAATAAAATTGTGGTGGCTGTACTCGCATGAGCATGGATTTGTGATTTTCAACAGAATTTGAAATAATCTAACAAGCGCGTTTTTTGTGTAATGGCGCTAGTCGATATAATGCTCATGCGAGTGCACCTGATAATGTATTTGCTTTTGCTAATATATGCACTGTTACATGCTTTTACTTATTCAGATATTTATTTATATATTTATTATATGTTTATTTATATATTTATATTATATTTATATTTATTTTTACTCTTATATTTCTGCTTGCATTGTATTGTTTTGTGGCTTGATTTGTTTGACGTTCTGTCGCCAATTTTTGACCGCAGTATATATAGAAAAGAAGATTGTATGTATATTATGTCTGTTAGGGAACTTTAGGGACAAATTTAGGATAAAACACTTAGATCAAGGAGGACGAATTTGTAAATTTATAGAGCAGGCAAATAGCTGGATTCACTATTAATACTTTTGGCAACTGCTTAGAAAATTTGAATCCATTTTAAATTAGCTAGCTAGATTTGGATAGTTTTAAGTCGACCCTTCAGGTCACACTGGTAAGCAGAGCCGGCATCTGCTATCCGGTATTACGAATCCCTTCCTTCTCATTTTTGCTTGTGTCTTGTTGATCGGGCACGCTCCAAAGTCAACGCTAGGGATACTATTATTTAAACCCTGTTTTTAGTTTTTATTTTAGTTTGTTAGATTTTTAGTTAGATTTTTATTTAAGGTGGATTAATTATGAAGTTAGAATTAATAAAAAGCACGTTTATTTTTCGCGTTTAAACCCAATGTAGTACCTCCGGGTGGAGCATTGGGGACGTGGCCGCAAGTATAGCGGCCCTAATTCAAATTATAATGTGATATAACTCTTTTATGATCAGCGTATCTATTTTTATTGGTGTGTATATCAACCCCCTTTAAAATCCTATTACTTCTTGATTTTGTTTCTCCACGGCTAGCTCACTGAATGCCCTACTTCACAACAATAAAGATTGTTTAACCCCTTTTCTATCTATTGAAATAATTTAAATAAAGCAATCCAAAATTACAGAGTATAATGATTGATAATATGTACAGTTTTATGTCAATTCAAAAATTAGCCCCTGAATAAATTATTCACATTCACCAAATTTAATTTTCCTGAAAGCCAGCAAAAATATCTTTGTAATTACTCTCAAGTTCCTTTCGAACGTTCAAAGATCTTTCTCTATTATTCAAATTCTCAATTGACCTTTTTGTTGACCTTTACAGATATATAATATATAGCAAATATTAAAATTGAAACAGTCTTCAACAAATGAAAAAAATTAAAATCTCTAACTTGCGTTTTCCTTGCTTGTCACTGGAATTGCCTCAGAGTATCTGTGGTCAGCATCCCTTGATTGTTGCAGTTCGACTTGCTTCACAGAATGATGGATTAATAGTTGCTTGTATTTCTCCGCTCGGATCTCTGGAGTGACTTTTAGTATCTTTACGTTCATTTCCTTGTAAGTATTTTCGAAGTATCTTTTGATCTACATTTAGATCTTTAGATATAATTTTTTTCTTCTGCATTGAGGTCTTTATTTGGAGCTTTATTCGGATCTTTATTCGAAGTCCTATATTTGTTAAATATTTAAAATAAAATTCAATTAATAGTTTATCTTTCGTTTACGCGTAGAACAGCTATTCTTCCTTGCACATATTGGCACTTTTAATTTTTCACTTTAAATCGACGTGGTTCGCGCCTTGTTGAAGATATACTGTCTATTTTCGAGTTTTCTATCGTATTTATAAGCTCCACCTTCCAACGTTTTAATTGGCGTGTTCGTTGATCAAGGCTTGTACTTTGTGCCTATCTCTTGTAGAACCCGGTATTTCTTAAAATTCCCTGATTTAATTCCCGATGAAATGCTCTGCCGATCACGTAAGCGTTCTGTATACCACAGTATACTCTTAGAATTTTTAAATATCCATTGCAATTTTGTCACGTCTTTTATATTTGCTTCGTTTATAGTCCAAAGCTTATCGTATAACAAACCGCCTGTTGCTTATTGTTTGTTATTTCAAATATGTTGGATTTTTATGTAAATATTATATTCCAGTCACGTACTCATCTTTCTAATAATGATGTATTTGAATACGTTTTATTATTTATGTGTTGATATTTTTAATGAAATTTTTAAATAGCTAGAATGCCAGGTTGTTTATCTTTAGCGATTAGGTGTTTATTTTGATAAAACTTGATGTATTTAGAACATTATGTTAGTTCGTTTCTTTAACTTAAAGCGTACAATTGTTACTTTAGCTAAATATTATCTAATTATTGCAAAATGAGCTTCTTTCTTATGCATTAAATTAAATATAATTTAAATACAGTGTGCTCGCTATTGATCTTTTGTAAAATATTCGATTTACTCCTATTTAATGGTGGAAATATTTGGTATTTTAATGTTAATTATATTTAGTTATCTTACGACCCCTATGACATAATCTACCCTTAAACTACTCTCTTATCATAGCAATATATATATATATATATATATATATATATATTACTGTGTGCTTAAGGCTCTAACTAGTAGATTAAGTCATAGGGGTCGTAAGATAACTGTAAATATAATTAACATTAAAATACCAAATATTTCCACCATTAATAATAAATAAAATAAATAAAATAAACGTGCTTTTTATTAATTCTAACTTCATAATTAATCCACCTTAAATAAAAATCTAACTAAAAATCTAACAAACTAAAATAAAAACAAAAAACAGGGTTTAAATAATAGTATCCCTAGCGTTGACTTTGGAGTGTGCCCGATCAACAAGACACAAGCAAAAATGAGAAGGGGAGGGATTCGTAATACCGGATAGCAGATGCCGGCTCTGCTTACCAGTGCGACCTGAAGGGTCGACTTAAAACTATCCAAATCTAGCTAGCTAATTTAAAATGGATTCAAATTTTCTAAGCAGTTGCCAAAAGTATTAATAGTGAATCCAGCTATTTGCCTGCTCTATAAATTTACAAATTCGTCCTCCTTGATCTAAGTGTTTTATCCTAAATTTGTCCCTAAAGTTCCCTAACAGACATAATATACATACAATCTTCTTTTCTATATATACTGCGGTCAAAAATTGGCGACAGAACGTCAAACAAATCAAGCCACAAAACAATACAATGCAGGCAGAAATATAAGAGTAAAAATAAATATAAATATAATATAAATATAAATAAACATATAATAAATATATAAATAAATATCTGAATAAGCAAAAGCATGTAACAGTGCATATATTAGCAAAAGCAAATACATTATCAGGTGCACTCGCATGAGCATTATATCGACTAGCGCCATTACACAAAAAACGCGCTTGTTAGATTATTTCAAATTCTGTTGAAAATCACAAATCCATGCTCAAGCGAGTACAGCCGCCACAATTTTATTCTTACCTTCAATATAATTTTCTCCAGCATCCGAAGATCTGGTCGTCTACCTATATCTATTGGTTTTCTACCTTTATGGGGGAGTTGGATATGCACTGTTAAAGTCCTGGTGGATATGCACTAAATGTTTTGGGGGGGATCACAATCACTATCACTTCACTTTTAAGTCCTGGGGGATGCGCGGTTTCACTCTATTTTATTATTTCTTTATTTATTACACTTATTTAAATTAATGAGGTTTCCTGATTTAGTTTGTTGTTATTTATTTGTTTCGTTTATTCCCGATTTTCTGCGCGTAGAAGGTGGGACAGTGATTGTTTTAGTGTGTGTTCGTCGTGCATATTAGAGTTTTGGGCATACTTATTTAATTATTATTATTATTGGTTATCTTTCTTTTTTTTCTTTTTTTGTTGTTGTTTTTTTTTTGTTTTTTTGCAGGTTTTGGTTATAATGCTCTTATCATGTCAAAATCACGCCAGGTCGAAATCTATAATTTTTCAATCCTCCCACCATCCCCTTCCGACTTACACACGATTGTCACCGTCTAATCTCGCAACCCTTCCTGCGAACTTTCTAAAGGCTGTCCAGAACGCCTTCTCGTTAGCCACTTCCCCGACTTCTTCTAGGCTCTTTGGCCATGCTAGACCTACGATAGCTAATTTCGTATCAGCCAATTCTCGATTTGCCGCTTCAAGCGGGCAGTCGAAGAGCACGTGCTCTGCGCTTTCCCCGCCCTCACCGCATTCACAGCGGTCGTTGTTGGTTAACCCGAACCTATGTAAATACGCTTTCAGGGCGCCGTGCTCTGTTATCAACTGAACCTTTTTATGATCGAGTTTTACCTCGATCTTGCCTCTAGCTTCTAAGCTCGGTATGAATTTGTGGGTCAACCTGCCCGTGGCAGCGTTGTTCCACCTCTCTTCCCATTGTCGGATTGACTTTTCACGCAGCTTTCTTTTAATCAAAGACTTCGGTATCGACGAATGTGATATTCGAAAGTCTCCCGTCGCGGCCTCTTTAGCTAATTCATCAGCCCTATCGTTTCCTACGTTACCATTGTGCGACCTGACCCAACAAAACTTTAAACGTTGAAACTGGAGCGCCGTACGCGCTATCCTCCAGACGTCCGCTTGGAGGTCTGTCGAGGTGTTTATGTTTGTTAAAGCTGTCAGCGCCGATTTACTATCACTGATTATATAATACTCGTCTCTGCCCGTATGGTTTATTACGTAATCGATAGCCTCTCGTATGGCTACCAATTCGCACTGGAAAATTGTGCTCCAGTTCGCGAGTTTGGTTTGAAACCGAAACACCTCCCTTTCCTGCTTATACACGACAAACGCCGCGCCTGCTTGCCCATCGTCCAAACGTGAACCGTCCGTATAAATTCTGATACCCATCGCGTCCTCATCACCTTCGACAAACTCGATTCCTCTAATATCAGCCGGGTGCCCCAACTTAGATACAATCTTTCTTGCAATTTCCCTATTACCAAGATTAAGATCTTCGATAATTTCGCGCTCTTTTTCTATATTTATTAATCGCCTATCTCTAATCTCCCTTACGACATATTCGATAGGGGGTGTCCTACTGATCACCAAGACCGCCTCCGTGGAGGTGGTCCTGTACGCCCTCGCCGCTTTTACTGCGGTTATGCGTTGTACGCTCGTCAATTGACGCACCTCCCTGACTTACAACCTTCTGCCTATACAAACGCTGCGTACAACTGTGCATATAATTTTCCTGCACTACCAAATATCAATAAGCCCTCTATACCTCTTTACAGCATTTGGTTATCTGTGAATTCATTAATTATTTTCAAAAATCAATTTTCTTTTAAAGTCCCATAAATGTGTGTTCATAAAATATCAAATAATAATAAAACACATCAAACTCAAATCCAAATAATCACAAACACCATAAAAAACATTCACTACTCAATGTTCTATTCTATCGCCTACCTGGTTTTTATCTTCTAAGTGTGCTCCACCATCTAGCTCTTTGAAGATGCTGCCGTCTAGTAGATACCTAGTCCATTATCTAACTCCTTGGTCCAATTACCGTCTCCGTCATGCATACCGCTGTTTTCAATTTCCACTCCAAAAATTCCAATCTCCAAACTTAACTTTTATTATTCAAACATCGCTTTTTTGTATCATCCAAACACTTTCAAACTTTAAATTTTCATGCATTCCAATACCAACTTAACAAGCTTTGTACATACGTACCACTTTAACGTTTTCACACAAACATGCTTTATTAGCTACTACATAAAATTTTTTTAACTTGCACTAGTTCAAATGAAAGTAACTATTATCACTAAGGCTGGATGAAATCAGAACGAAAGAGAAAGAGAGCTTGGCCCCTCTCTGTCGGTGATTATATAAGTAAAATTCGCCCCCCCCCTCCGGTTTTAAATTTTCACGTACACTTGTATACCCGTTCCTATAATTCTGGAAAATCTTTTTTAACCGCTTGTTGTTTTAGCGAAAAACCCCTAACGAACCTAAGATTCTTGTAAATTTTTATATTGGACATGACAATACTCGGTAAATCGCTTCAAACCGTTAATTCGTTGTTGAATTTAGCCTAAACATCTTCATTTGTCAACGTCTCCAACTTGAACAAACATCTCTCATCTCCCTTGTACCTATAGCTTTATCTCACACGTACGCTTGCACCAGCTGAATCGCTGTTCTTCTCGTAAATTTACACCAATCATCTTGCTTGGCTCCATTCTCCCCCTTTTTAACAGACTCGTGTTTGCTTTTAAATATCTTTAAAATTATCGATTTTATTTAGGTCTCCCAACTATACTGCCTCCTGCATTAAGTATACACATCCCTCTTGCACTCAATACACTTTTATTCTGTCTTGGTCTTTTCTGGGCTCTTTACTATACTACCTCTAAGATTGAAATCAATATTTTAACCACCAAATTGCGTCTACATTAATCCGAGGGGTTGGTTTTTTCCAATAACCCATTAAAGTTTGTTTGTTGCCAAGCTTACCGAGAAATATTATCTCCCCTCGTTATTTTGTTTAAACGTGTCGGCTTTTACGTTTGCAAACAGAAATGTTGTTTTAGCACCTGTTCCACGCTTTTAGACTTTCATATAATCACTTTACTGCAATTTTAAAAACGTTAGAATGATTTTCCCCAATTATTATTTATTCTGCCCTATGTTTATACAAATATTATGTTACATTATCCTTGATTAAATTACATTGATCCTACATTACTATACACTACTTAAGCTAAAAAAAATTATTTGTTAAAAATATTCCAACTCCCAAATTAAATAAATTTGTTTTCCCTTATTCAAAAGCTCTCAACCTATGAGTTTACTTGTGCCCTTATATATCCCAATGACCCCTTAATTACACGATTATATATATATATATATATATATATATATATATATATATATTGTTACGCATCTATCCTTGTAAGAAATCGAGCCCCACAAATTGGGCATCATAAATGTTGCGAAAATTGCCTCTTATAGTGCCCCAATGCTTGAGTCGATTGATTAAATTCTGTGAAACTACTTGTTGAGAATTCCTTTAATCATCACCTAAATAAATTTTGTTTCTAATGTTTGGATCATGATATGTTCTAGTTGTGTACCCTCTGAAGACGATCTTGCAATTGACTCCACACCTTTTGCTCTGCTCAATGCTTTTTCAGGGATATTCACCGCGGCTGCTCATCTGCTCTACAGTTCATAACTACCTTTCTATATTTAATAATAAGAAAAAAAAAATTTTAAATAATCCTTTTAACGAAAACTACAACTCTTCTTTTCTGACAAATTAACATTAAAATCGCACAATTTCTCTTTACAAAATTGATCCACAATCAATATTTCATGCTCTTCCTCAACATTAAAACACATCAAATTAATCCAACAAAGATTACCTGCTTGTCTATATCCATATGCTCACACTAAAGTAGTCTGGACTATCCAGAACCTTACTTTATTTTCAGCTGGTCTATGACGAGCTCAGTATAAACCCTTTTTGTATCAGCATGCCAAATTTTAGCACTGAAAATTTTAAATAAAAGACCCGTTTATCTCTTACAAATGTGAAATATTCATAATTATATCATATACATATATTTCCATCCTCAGATTTTAAATATTTCCTTTACAAAGGTAAATTAATTAATTTTCTGTTCATAAATTCATCACAATATATAACCCAAAATCACTAATAGTTTAAAACAACAAATAAGTACTACCACAACAGTTTAAAAAAAATCATTACATGGAGAGTATTTTTCATCCAGATCGCCACCTCTAAAGATGCTCTCCTCTACCGACTACTCGTACCTGGACCACTCCACATTGTTGCCTTCCAATAGTAACAGTAATTATCTCTCGATCTCGCTAGGCCTCCAAAATACCATATTCCAAAATTCCTCAGGACTGCCTCTACAGATCCATAACCAATCGCTTTTTTTAAGCAAGTGCAACAAGCACTCTCATCTAATTTAAAAATAAGTTGCTACTTACAGTTTATCCTACTTCAATTAAATCAAAATAATATTATACGGTTAACTCCGTTTAAAATCGCACTAACTTGTGCATTTAAACAATTGTAAATATCCCGGAATTCACTAGCCGCGTAGTTTAAAGCTAGGATGAAGTATTCAGCAAAATCGGAAAGCTAAGAAAGCGAGTATCGTCTCCAGCGCGCCTGTATAACCAAAACCCCTCTCAAGTTGCACGAATCCTTCACAATCATTTCTCGAAACCTTTATCCAACGGCTATTCAATTCTTAAAATTTACGTGCACAATAATACAACCATCATCGAAAACCGAGAATTTTGAAACGAAAACACTGCTTAACTCCGAAAAAGTCGTTACTTTGCCAACGGTCTTAATTTTCTCTGAATCCATAACACTCCTATCACTCCCAAACAACTATAATCACGCTTCAAGCGCGTACATACTATTATTTCGTTTCTACTCTCATTATAAGATCCTCTAGCCTTGTTTTCCATACCCTTCCTAACTTATCTATGTCATTTCTACATTTCTGGTTTCCTTGTCTACCCCATGTTTTCTTTCCTTTGCTTAGTCCCTCTATCCTCACACTGTTCAGAGTTGTTTTTCCCTACTTTTCTGTTTGCCTTGAAAATCAATATCTTCTGCAAACACGCTCCATCCTTGTCTCGCTTATTGCCATTAAAAACATCCTCGTCTTACAGACGTTTGAAAGTACAAACAACTGACCTTCCCTCTATGTCTATTACAGACTAAATATCGTCTCTTGCCTGATTTTATCGATCTATTTTCTACATGTAACCGTCCGTTGCTCTTATAGACCTGTGTTTTCAGTTAACAATTTTTTACCTCGGAATATATTCTCAACGTTTAAAAGCTTTATTGGAATTATTTATCTACTGTATGTTCGTTCCTTGAAATTTATATCCATTGTAGCTTGTTTTCAAATGTTCAACTTTGTACAGTTGCACAAATGTTTTAGCGTATGCTACCCTAAAGAAATTATTGAATTTTACACTACACCCAATATTAAAAGCTATTATAATGATATTTGTACACGATTTCTGTCCTTGTCATCGACTTTATTAGTAATTAACTATTTTCCAAGTTCTAAATTGAAGCACAAAAATCAAACTTACATTATCTTAACTAATCTTATCTTTATTTAATTATGTTGGCATGTTTTAAATTCTATATTGATTTCGACATACAGGGTACCTACAAATAAATAAATGCTTAACTTATGCACACCTATCTAAGCTTATAAATCTACATATATATATATATATATATATATATATATATATATATATATATGTAGCGGGCTATTACTACCGCGTTTCACTAATTTAAAATAAGTAATAACAAAAGTCTTTATTACTCACTGTTCACAAGTCTAATTAACAGTATATGCCTTATTTATAGATGTTTTCAGTCCAATTAAAAATGAAGCAATATCACACTATTGAATTTACAAGCACTAATATCTAACTAACTTCTTTACCATAGGTCCATTAATAACACTAACACAACTATTATTTATTACACTACTATCTATTCATGTATACTACAAGCTGCATGTACATTAAACACATCATATAACATTTATGTATACTCTTGGACTTCCAAAAGCTCAACTACTTTTACTTTACACGATATAAATTTATATTCGACATTCTGATATAGACTAACTTCTTACATTCATAAGCGGTCTTATACATACTTTGAATTAAAGTAATTACTAGAAGCTTCTCGGTCCATGGAGAATAAACAGTGCTTGCGGCGTTTTGTGTGTTTAATGGGTTGCCTAATAGTAGCTCGCAACAATATATATATATATATATATATATATAATTAATAAAAATATTCTTGGAATATAGGTTATTTATTAAAATATAAAATTATATCAAAATATGACGCGTTATATATATATATATATATATATATATATATAAATTAATTGATTTTGTATGAATATTGGGATAAATTTCGTTCGAAATAAGATAGTGGTTTAGTTTAAAACATTTATTACACTTAACGTTTCGGAAAATTTGTTTCCTTAATCATAAGCTACAAATAGATAGCATTAAGTTACATATATATAAAAGTTATCAATTACTTACTTAATGTGTTTTATAGAAAACCAGTTTTGACATGTAACGTCATTTCATTGAAAGTTGTTGTTACAAGTGATGTATGTCAATACTAGCTTTCTACGTTTAAATAATTTGAATAAAATACAAAATGTTATGATTAATTAGAAATTCGTATTTTATCTAACCAACAAATCTTCATTAAGTGTATATGTGTGTGGATATGTGTGTGGATGAGTGTGTGTGTGTGTGTGTGTGTGTGTTTATGTGTGTGTGTGTGTGTATTGTGTGTGTGTGTGTGTGTGTGTGTGTGTGTGTGTGTGTGTCTGTGTAATAGGAAACTGGTTTGTTTTTGGGTTGTTGTATCTGTAATTTATTAGTTTGATTTAGTTTAGTGTAAAACACTTAGTTGAGAAAATGTTATTATTTATATAAACTTTGTGTGAAGAAATCTATGAGACTGTATGTATGACCTGGTTGTCTAGTTATTAGAAATGTTATATTTGTTTTTTAAAATTATAAAGTCCAAAGTATACTGCTTCTAAATTATTAATATCAGTTTTTTCATTTAAACAGTTATTTGTTTTTTGAATGTGGTAGGATTCTAAAAATAATCGTTTGTAATAACACACAACACACACACACACACACACACACACACACACACACATAAACACACACACACACACACACTCATCCACACACATATCCACACACATATACACTTAATGAAGATTTGTTGGTTAGATAAAATACGAATTTCTAATTAATCATAACATTTTGTATTTTATTCAAATTATTTAAACGTAGAAAGCTAGTATTGACATACATCACTTGTAACAACAACTTTCAATGAAATGACGTTACATGTCAAAACTGGTTTTCTATAAAACACATTAAGTAAGTAATTGATAACTTTTATATATATGTAACTTAATGCTATCTATTTGTAGCTTATGATTAAGGAAACAAATTTTCCAAAACGTTAAGTGTAATAAATGTTTTAAACTAAACCACTATCTTATTTCGAACGAAATTTATCCCAATATTCATACAAAATCAATTAATTTATAACAAATACGTTCGTTATTGAAAGCAAGATCAACTATATATATATATATATATATATATATATATATATATATATATATTGACGTGGAAATGATAGGTTAAGAAGGATATATAGGTCTAGATAATAAATTTTTAACGACTGTGTATGTAGGAAATAGTGAAACTCTTTTCGCATCCACTTGTTGGATACAAGCGAAGCTTTATCCTTTTTTACTTGTTTGCGGCTAAGTCTGGGAATTACCCCAAGGGTGAGCAATGAGAAAGGGCGTGGGGATGGTACAAACTCTACAATAAGCTAACATAAAAAGAAAAAGGGAAATTGAGCGCCACTGTATCTATATGGATAACACAAGAAATTCAATACTTCTATGAGAAGATACAGAAACTCATTGGATTTAAGCAACATAAAAAACTTACAACTTAATGAACTAACACATCTGGAAACCTCTGGAACATACTTACAACCTCTTCAATCTCGATGATCCTGAAAGAAGAAGTACACAACAAATTTTCTATTAAAAAGACACTGTTTGTGCTTTCTAAAGAAAAAGCATCCTAATAATTACGAATGGATAATCTTGAGATTACCGCACCAAAGGTATTTGAATTAAAAATGGATATCTAGAATAAATAAATTGTAACATATCTGTGTTTTTAAATTACTTCAGCATTCGTCTAATTTTATTATTCAAAAATTTATTTACTCTAAAATATTCTTATTAAAATTAATTATGCATGGAATAAAAAAACTTGAGTCCAAAAATGTAATTTAATATAGTTTCTCTCTTTTCGTTTTTTTCAAATATGGTTACAAATACAAAATAATAAAATTGAATTCTTTATAAATCTGTCTTGACATAACAAGACCTTAATTTTAATAATATTTCAAAACAAGATTTCTGATACCCAATGGACAGATCTGTGTATTGGTTTACATGTATTTCACATCAGTTTAATTTATTTCTTTATAAAAAATTTAAATCACGTGCAGCTAACTTGGATAAATAAAATTTTAACTTATTCAGGTATAATGGCCTTATTAAAGATTAGACATCTGTAATGAACTTTTTAAAAAACAGGAAGTGGATTTTAGAATCACAAACAATACTTTAAACACATGGATGTTCCACGTGTCTTACAAAATTACCTTATTAGTACTTTATAACAATCATATTTCACGTTGTTATTCGTGCACAAAATTTAGCATAATTAATCAATCTTTGATTAAAATTTTATGTGAGCACTTTTAAAGTCTGACAAACATAAGAACTGAAAGAGTTGATACCTGTTCTTAATGAAGACGTTACTCCTAGTTATCGAACAGCGATGCACATTTTCTGGATTCTGCTTACAAATTTGATGCAAAAAAACATCGAACAAAAGCTGTACGTTCTTAATTAACGAACGTTACCCCAATCTCCATATATATATTTCTAATTACTTCATTTATCCTAATTTTAACAACTGAAAGGATATAATGCGCCTATGGATTAGGCAACACAAACGACTAGTTTCTTTTTAAATATGTTTTCTGAGTGTATACTGTTATTAAATATTTCTGGGTAAAGCATTTAAGCTAATTAAATGGTCATAATTTCCTGTTTCATTGTGGAATTGTTTCTTTCAGATATAACAGTATCAAATACAAGAATCAAATATCACAGACCAAAAATGCATAGATGTGATTCCTCCAAAACTAATGCTACAGAATATATATTCGTTACAATAGGAACAATTTATTTACGCGCCAAATTAATCAGTTTAGATATCGAAAACGGACATATAATAACATATTTTTGTATTTCTAAATCAGGATGTTAAATTTGCATAACGTATAGAAGCTTTGGAGTACGTGAAAACTCAAGGGTACGCATAATTAGTTTTAATATTTTAAATCAAGCGCATTGGATACGGAGCTTTTGGGTATAGAAAATCAATAATTTAAACGCATATTTCTATTTAACTAAACTAAACGTTCTTTATACAAATCCTAAGAAATGCTAGAACTCAGAATTATTATTTTAAACGGACAGTTTGTTTCATAGAAACACCTGATAGTTAAAATGTCAAGTTCAAAGAACTGAAATATACGTTGGCACAGAATTCTGTAGAATCGTATGTAACGGTCGATGCGAAAGCTACTAAAACAACATATGTTTTAAAGGCAAAGTAAGACGGAATATGTAAAGCAGACAGAGAACACGTATAATAAAGCGTTGGTTAAAATGCTCGTTTAAAGTACGTATAGATTTGGAAGTCAATCACAATATCGATTTTCTGTTGCTTGAGTGGAAATCTAAAAGAGACAGCAGATATGGGTTAAACGAGGACAGGTAGCTAGGGGTTGGACGTTAAAAACGGAGGAAAGCAATATAATTAGTCGAATGCTAGAAGTTTCAAAAAGCTCGCAACGGTTAGAGGTTGTTGAACAGATTTCGATGGAAATAGGGTCCGTGAGGGGTGTACAAAATCAAATAAATACACTAGGAGAAGTATTAAAGCTTTTTTTACTTGCTCTTACTTTTTACTGATTCTGGTACGTCGCTTATTCGTTGACTTATAATACAACATTCTATTTAAAAGTGTGTAAAACACAGTTAGTAACGTACATCGATAATGTATTAAAAGTGTGATTTGCACTAGTGGGTGCTGTTACTATACGCTACGATCTAATGAAAGGATGGTATTAAGGTAAGCGAGTCGAGAGTTTGAAACAAGTATGCGTGAAGTTTAGTGATTACGGAAGGCTAAACTTGGTCGAGACTATTATCGGGGTAGAAACACTGAAGGCGGTTGCAGAGATTTGGATAGCGAGCGAAAATGAGTTGGATCCATGTATAACAACGAAGTGTATGGACAACGACAAGGGATTTGGAACATCTTCAGAGGTGATGGTGGAGAGAAGCTTACTCCAGGTAACAAAATTAATTTTTCTTGCTTGTGCTTAAACATTTGTGCTGGTATTGTGTGCTCGAGTGATTTGACATATTGGGGGTGTATTTTATTAGCTTAAAAACTCATTTGAAGGGATATGTAAAGGACAATGGATATTTATTATTTAAAGATGTTAACAAATGACATAAAAATTTTGTTGTAAGGAGTAAACGGGTCTTTAAGTTTGTTTTAAACAAAGATGCGATGTTTAAAAGCATTTAGAGTAACTGGGGTATACTGAGTTCACCATAGACCAGACTTTCAATTTAGAGTAGCACTACAGGCCCATCTACTCGTCTAAAATAAAATTGTTAAAATAAATAAAAATCATGAAATTTTAAAAGTTTTAAAGATTGAGATTGTAACACTTTGTGAAACTGTATTTACAAATGTGTAAATATTTTCTTGGTAATGAAAACTTTTTAATATGTGTAAATAAAAAGGTTGTATGTCTCGTTGCATTATATGAGTGGTAATTTCAGTTGATTGTATTTCTGAGAAAGAATGAACGTAGGATGGTAGGCATCCAAGAAGAAGCGGATTTTACAGCTAGCCGGAGTGTGCAGAAATAAGGAGGCGTTCCTGAGGTATTTGTTTTTTATTAATCTTTTTTTGAAAAATTTTATGACGACCCAACAACGCTGGGACTTGAAGGCGATCCTGATATTTTTAGAGGAATTCACTGCATTTTTATGACGCCTAATTCGTCGTGCGAGAGATCGGTAAAGAGGAATCCACTGCATTGTTATGGCGACCCGAACGTGAGGGCTCGATTTTCAGGTAAAATTCGAAAATTTTATTCCAGGAAACTGGCGAGCTGAGTGAGAGTGTGTGTGTAGGATAAATTTGTAAATATTTTTGGATGTGTTAGGAAGTGATTTAAACGTATGCAGAGAAAGGAGTGGCTAAAAAGTCAAGGGGTTGAGATTGGAAGTGACGATAGCGCGTTATTTTGAAAAAGCAGAAAAAATGGAGGAAGCAGGAGGAAGGAAGGTTCAGTCGAGGACAGTGTCGGGAGAAGCGGGGAATGAATTGATGATGAGAATGTTAGAGGAAATGAAATTAAGTAGGGAAGAATCAAACAGGAAGTTCGATTAAATGAATGAAACGTTGAGTGGTGTTAAACTAGAATCGAATCAAAAATTAGAACTGAGCCAAGAATTAGGGGAGAAACTAGAAAAATCTACAAGGGAATTTTCGATATCGAGAAAATATCTGATACTAAGGAAGTAGAAACAAAATGAAATAACATTAAATCCAGTCTAGACATGGCGGCCAGAGATATTCTGGGGTATACACAAAAAGAAAATAAGAAACCATGGATAACAAAGAATATCCTGAATTTAATAGAAGAAAGACGAAAATACAAAAATAAATCAGACGAAACAGGAAAACAGAGATACAAAACCATAAAATAGGAAATTATTCGAAAATGCAGGAAAGCTAAAGAACAATGGATGGATGAAAAGTGCAAAGAGGTACAAACGAAGATGGAAATAGGAAAAACAGATTAAGCATACAAATTAATTAGAATGAATTTTAGGAATATAAAACCGTATAGCAAAAATATAAGGGACGCACAAGGAAATGTCATCATAGAAAACGTAGAGAAAGTGGGTAGATGGCATGAATACACAGGGAATTTATATGCAGGGGAGGAACTAACTGCATTAGAACAGGAATCAGACATTGAAAATGATGGCTTGGGATATCCTATACTTAGAGATGAGTTTGAATTAGCACTAAAGAGTCTGAAAAATGGTAAGGCGCCGGGTACAGATAAGGTGCAAGCAGAAACTCTAAAAGCCGCTGAACAAGCAGTAACAGAATGTCTCTTTCAACTTGTAAGCTATATGTATGAGACAGGCGAGATACCCAAAGATTTCAAACGTAACATCATAGTAACTATACCAAAAAAGAAAGGCGCGGATAGATGTGAAAATTTTCGAACAATAAGTTTGACAGCACAAGTGTCAAAAATATTAACTAGAATTGTGCAAAGAAGAATGCAAATACGGGCGGAAGAAATACTAGGAAAAGACCAATTTGGGTTTAGGCGAAACAAGGGAACATGGGAGGCTATTTTAGCTCTAAGAGTGATAATGGAGAAAACAATAGAAAAAGGGGAAAGCGTGTATATAGGGTTTGTAGATCTGGAAAAAGCATTCGACAATGTAAAACGGAAAAAAATGTTTGAAGTACTCGAAAAGATTGGAATGAGTTGTTACGGTATTCCGCGCAAACACAAAAGAAAACCGTAAAAGCAAGGAGGGAAATCGTTTACGCCAAATACCGCAACAGAACGGGGACAGAAAGGTAGAATTTGGGCTAGCTCAAAAACGTCGGAGAGGGACGTGGGTGAAAGCAAGGTTACGAAGCACAATATCCAACTGAAGATCCTTGGATATAGCACCGTGTCGACGAAACAGGGAAGTCATATATGTTAAATAGTCAACAATACTTTCCGACGGACCTTGCGTCCTACGTAAGATATCATCAAATAGTCTTCGTTTGTAATCAGGTGGTTCAAAATGACGGACCAGTAAATCAGCTAAAGTTCGCCAATTAGAAAACCGATGACGGTTACTCCGGTACCATAGTAAGGCTTTCGACTCGAAAAGCTCGACTGCTTGTTCAAATAATTGGGATTCAGAAACGTTACGGGCTGATCAAAGCTCTTCAACCCTGTCAAGAAAGTCATGTACCGTAAGAACGTTAGGGTCTCCACTAAATTTCAGATTCCATTTTACTACAAGTTGCAAACAGGATTTACCAAGTGGGCTAGAAACCGTAGAGTGAGAGCTTTCTGATTGAAGGGTGGTCGACATATCAGGGCGGTTTACGTCGGGAGCTATGGCTGCAAGATTCAATGCTGCAACCCTGGCCTCCAGATTATTGGGTTCCCAAGGGAGTTGTTCCAAACTTTCAAGTAAAGTAAGGAGTCTTGTTTGTAAGTCGTCACAAAAATCTCGCTGTTCGGGTGGTAATCTTACAGGGGAAAGAAACCGGATACGCCCTAATACGTGTAGAAGTCGTGAGCGGATGGTAGCGACGGGTGAATCTGAATTCGCAAAGTTACCACTCAATTCTTCCAATTTGGTCTCAATTGTTGTTAATTCGACCTCAGGGTTTATCTCATAAAGGGGATCAATAAAGGATTTATCGACTGATTCGATCTTGATGAGAACGCGAAGACGTGCTCTTATAGGTGTTCCACGGTGTCTGTGGCCAAAACAGGAGTTGTCCTAATTAAAAGTTCAAAGGTAAGTTCATCTTTGCGTAACCGATATATGTCCATTTTAAAATCTGCCATTTTAAATACAATAAAAAAATATTACAGTCAAAAGAATACGTTAGAATATACGCGAAGGAGTAAATTGTAATCCTAACGCACCGAATTAAGACAAATAGAGTCAAGAAATAGAAATTGGGCGCCAGTGCATTCACCAATAAAAGAACCCCAAATCGCCAGCGAAAACACAATTCTGGTAATTTGGCAAATCAAAAAGTCTATAGTAATTTCAATAGTAACATAATCTCTTCAAAGAAGGTAAGTTAGCTTTCATCACATTCAAGCATTCGTGATTATTAATTTGTATACGTGCTTAGAGACAGCTGCGAAAAAGAAATTTAATCACGTCGAATAAGCAAAAGGTAATTACTCAGATTCTTTTAGAAGTGTAACGCTATTGATAATTAGTAATTACAAACTATCCTTATTTTACACCATCAGCAAGCATTATGTCGGTAAACTTGAAGTATCATTTTAAAGTATTGAATTACGGTTAACGCTTAAATACATGAACGTCCGGTTGAGCTTGGTATATTTTTAGTTGAAAGTGCAGCATACAAGATTTTTAATCACAGAAAAGACTACGCATAAAATCACGGTAACAAACAATAGTTAGTCGAATAAGTTTTTAGAAGTGTACGCGTTTATGATACGCACCGGTGTTTTAAGTTCCTTTTTCAAAAAGTATTATTTTGCATCTTTCGAAAGCGTTATGTATAAGTCGGATTACGTAAGATAGCAACCTAAAAGTATTAAATAACAGTGAGGCGTTAAACTGAGAGCTTTGTGTATATTTTTCAGTTGAAAGTGTGGTGCAGATAAATCCCGATGATGTTTTTAGTGCCGTATAAATTTCAGCAAAGAAAGAAATGCTGTAATTAATTGTAGTGTAATTGTTAGAAACTTGATTGAGAATCTCATCAGTCAACGTATCATCTGTATAGAAGGAATAAGAAATGTTGCAGTAAGTGTTTTAAATATGTATTTAGTTACAAATTACTTGCTTATATATCAAGGAGGTTTATAATTATCATTGAAAGATAACCAGCATATTTGACTTTATGTTATATCAATTACATAAACTGCTAGTAATTCAGATGTATGTACAGAAAATTCTAGATGAAAGGTAAAGTAGAAATAGAGGTTTCCAAAAAGTTGATACGAATTTTTAAGCAAAGAAGAACGGTTTCAGAAATATAGCAAATTTTAAGTAAATAAAGAAAGGATTCGAAATCCAGCCTCACGTTGGGTTTGCCAAAAATATATGTTACGGTATTCCGCGCAAACACAAAAGAAAACAGTAAAAGCAAGTAAGGAAATCGTTTACGCCAAATACCGCAACAGAACGGGGACAGAAAGGTAGAATTTGGGCTAGCTCAAAAACGTCGGAGAGGGGCGTGGGTGAAAACAAAAACACATTGGAAATCTCTGAGATACTCTATTGATAACATCGAATCTTGGAAGATTATTTTCAAAGCAATAAAATAAATAAGTTGCGTAATCGTGATTGTGTCATGACATATAAAAATTGGTAAGCAAATATAACATCTTATAATCTAAATACCTACAATGGTTCACCTTAAATACATATAGAAGAAAATAAAACAAACTATACAATAAATCTATAAAAAGAAATATACCTAAATTATATGTACATGCTGCTTTGTGAAGTGCACCTCCTCAGAAATAATATAACATTAAAATTAGACACCCTAACTTAAATTAATCATGTGTCAACTAGTTTTAAATTTATAAGTAAATGGTTTACGTTAAAAACACAAAAGAAACAGTAAAGAAGGATTCCAACATAAACATTAATTAATTAATTTTTAATTTATGGTATAATCACATAGTTGTTCGTGCATCGTGCATGTAAGTTTTATAACGGGGTGGTGCCAATTTATCGGATAATATAAGCAATAGCAGCAAATGAAAAGTTTATTCTTCACGCAGCAAAAAAAGAATTATGGAAATCGGAAAACTGTACCTTGGGCAATCAGCTTCATGCTGGTCTCATCTTAAGGCTGCAAAAATACGGCTGCATTTCTCTATGGGCTTGCTGCATGCTGGAACCACCAACTTCACTTATACAAGCACAGAGAGCATTTCTAATAGCGCGACTTTACATCATGTATCTTTTCGGTAATGGTTAATTTTTAATGGTTTCTTTCAAAACAAGGTCTCTATTTTATAAGGCCACAATCATGTATCGGGGTAGGGTATCTAATTTTCAAAGATATCGCCGAATTACTGTGTGCAGAATTTCCAGACAACAACTGCCGAAATAAAACTGTAGCAGCTTGCTAACAAGCAGATAACGCAATTATCAAAGGGTTTTTAACTTTTTAACACTTTTGTTACTTTGTAACATCTTAACAGCTGCAGAATACCAGATAACAAGTCCATTGTAAGCAGATGTAGGCAGGTGGTGAGTGGTCTTATCTTTTAGAAGAAAGCTGCAGCTTTTAATTAAAATGTAATCACTGCAGGTGCTAGGAAATATTGCAACTACTTTGTAACGCAATGTTTCCTAGGCAGCTGTTTGATTTTCTAAAGCAAACTTTTATACAGAGTAATTAATTGAGAAATTTTATTAAATAATACTAATTCAAATGGCGGGAAATCGAGCTTGTTGAGGAATTTTAGGGCATTTTAAAAATAAATGCAAGAAAAATTGTTTGTAGGGTTTTGAACGTAACAGAGTTATAGGGATAGACGAATAGTACATAGCTTATACAAAAAGCAAACAGCAGTAATAGAATTAGAGCAGGAACGTAGAGAAGTAAACATTAGGAAATGGGTGAGACAGGGATGTGCCCTATCCCCATTGATTTTTAACTTGTACATCGAAGAGGCAATGAATACTGTCAAATGCAGAAAGACATTTGGAATTACTATGCAGGGACAAAAAATTGATATGCCTAGATTTGCAGATGATATAGCGGCATTAGCATCTAGCAAAAAAGAGTTAGAAGCTGCTCTTAATGAAATGGAAACGGTTCTAACAGAAAGATACTGTATGAAAATTAACAAAACTAAAACTAAAGTTCTAGTATGCAAAGGTGGGGAAAATAAATCAAAAACATCAATACAAGTATGTAACACGAACTTATAAGAGGTTTAGAATTTCTGCTACCTAGAAAGCCAAATAACGCAAGGTGGGAAAAGCACAAAAGATATAACACAAAGATTAGCACAAGGTCGTGCTACATTTAACAAGAAAAAGGAACTACTGTGCTCAAAAACCACAATTATAGAAACAAGGAAAAGATTGCTTAAAACATATGTGTGGAGCACAGCACTGTACGGCTGTGAAGCCTGGACAGTAGGAGTAGCGGACAAGAAAAAGGTAGAAGCCTTTGAAATGTGGTGCTACAGACGGATGATGAAGATATCATGGACAGACAAAGTTAAGAACGAAGAGGTACTAAAAAAGGTAGGGGAAGAAAGAAATATGTGGAAAACGGTAAAAAATAGGAGAGATAGGATGATAGGCCACATACTACGGCATGAGGGAATAGTGCGGAATATATTAGAAGCAAAGATAGGAAAAAAGAGAAGAAGAGGCAGACCTAGGTTAGACTACTGCACACAGATAGTAAAAGATGTAGGCTGTAGGGGTTTCAGGGAGATGTGTAGGCTAGCCCAGAATAGAAATCAATGGAGGTACGCATCCAACCAATTCCAAGATAGATAAACTAAGACGAAAAAATAACAGTGCTTAAACATGATGATTATTATAAGTAACTACAAGAATTGGTTGGGCAATATTCTCGAATAATCTTAAGTGTGTGAAAGGATTTACTGGAAAACCATTACTTCGGCAAATGTCTAAGTGTTGGGGGATCTTGGTAGCCACAGGTTACTTAACCCCCTTCACTGAATCTCGGTGAAATAGGGCATAAAATTAGAAAACCATAGAAGGGGAACGAGCTGTATACATGTAGTGTTCTCTTGGGGTCTTTTGTAGGGGTGATTAAATCAAAGTCGAAGACCATTTCACATGTTTAATTTACTTGTCACTTTAAGGTGCAGTACAACTATTACATCGGAAGGTTAGACTTATAATGAATCTTATTCTATATTAATACTTAACTGCTAACAATGATTTTGCAACTATGCTTATTTACTAATTCAAATTACACCTAGCCTAGAGTTCGTTGCACGTGTACTTCCTGATTGTCTTCCTGTACAACTTCCGCACTTTTCACTTCCTATACAAGTCACTCACCTTTTAAATGCTTAAACTTAATACAATGTAATAACTATAAATTATTCGGCTATTACACCATCACACCTCCACGGGTGCACTAAAAAATTTTTGTTTTCAAAATAAAAATTTTCTAAATTACAATACGTTATATAATTTTGTCCTATTCTTATGGATTTCTACTAACTTATTATCTATCTTAATTATAACATTAGGATTCTTATCTAAAACTACTTCATATGGGCCTACAAATATTGGATCTCTTTTATTAAGAGATGTATTCTTAATCAACAACTTATCTCCTAATTTATAATTAACATGCTTAGTTTTGATATCAAACTTATGCTTTCGTTTACTTTTGGATTGTAATAAATTATATCTCGCTTCATTTCCAGCGACTTGCAATCTATACTTTAGTTCTGCTGGATAATTATCAAAATTATATAGTGGGTCTACTGAGTTTACCACGTTTGACGGTATTTGATTAATTTTCCCAAACACTAATTCGTGCGGGGTATATTTAGTTTCAGTATGCACTGAATTATTGTATGCAAAACACCAATAAGGTATCCAACTGCTCCAATTATTTGAATACTGCGGACATTGGATCCTTAAATATGCTGCTAAATTTTTATGTGAGTTTTCGAGCGCACCGATAGTTTCGTGATGATACGCTGTAGAATTTAATTGTATTGTTATTGTATCCTACTTCTATGAAATTTACACTATTAATATTTAAAATTTTGTGAACATTCTTCAAATTATTCCGGGGGGTCTCGAAAAAATGTTTTCGGTTCCCTAGTTTGGTCTAATGTATTTTCTGTGGAGTTTTTCTCTGACGAGTTGATATAAAAATTGCGATGGTTTCCCCTATTATAAGGCTGATGACCTCTTACAGTTTTACTTGTGTATGCATTTCCTCGATCTCTAGTGTTCATGAACGTGCATGGATTATTTCCTCGACCTTGATACCTGGTGTGTGAGGTACGTTGACTTCTATTCGTATTATTGTTATGATATTTTACGCGTCTAGTAAATTGACGACCTTTTCCGGTTGTGTAAAACATTTGCTGAGGTTTATTTGCAATTTCCTCTTTCTTCGCGGCTATTATGGCGTCTTTTAATTTATCGTAATTTCGAGCTTTTATAATTGTTTTTAAATTTTCGTCCCTTATTCCGTTTGTAAATACGTTTAATGCAATTTTTTCGTTAGCGGCTGTCAAAATTTTTAATGATTGTTTGTTACCCTCTGCTTGAGCTATTGTTAAATTGACCATTAATTCCTCGATCGTTTTACCAAAATTTTCTATTGATTTATTATTTTGTCTGGAGTTATGTAATTCGGCAGACAATCCTGATGCTGATTTTTTAGTTAAAAGGTGATGTTTGATATCGTTCACAAGCGCTTCTACATTCTCATACTTACTGTCTAATCGCATTTTAGCATTTTGACTTAACTTAATTTTTATGACAAAATTTACTAACAATCTCTTACCTTCATCATCTAACAAGCTATCATATAGTTCAATTGCGTCGACCATTTGCTTGGTGGTATTTTCTGAACCGTCCATGGCTGGAATCATAGAGGCTGCTACTTTTAATTCAAATTTTTCACCCATGGTGTCTTGACTTTTCCTACTTAAAATACTTAACTTCCTCTAACCTATACTCCTCGCATAACCTATTCAAATAATCAAATTTCCTATTAGTAACATCTAAATCGTTTCGCCTTTCTTGACCATCTTTATTTAAATTTTTAATAAAAATCTTAAATTCCTCTAAAATTTGTTTCAAATGTTCCGTCATTAATTTTAACTCGTACTTAATTTTTATAGCTTAAAATAAAATAATTCTTACTATACAATCTACTGGCTTCTACTGACCTCTCTCCTAATCTTCTTGTCCAACATTTTCTTGAACATTTTAAAAAGTAATAAAATACCCAACAACGCTAAAATTGTACCTGACATAATACCTATTACCTCAGAATTTGAATAGCCATTTATCGAACCATTATTCATTCCAGTTTGTGCAATAACCACTTCTTCCTTGGAATTGCTGGTGCCCATTTCAAATTTCGGTTATATTATAATTTAATCTGTAGAACTAGCAGGACTCGCAGGGCTGGCAGGATTAGCAGGGCTGGCAGAATTAGCAGGGCTGGCAGGGCTGGCAGGATCGCCATGTAGTGTTCTCTTGGGGTCTTTTGTAGGGGTGATTAAATCAAAGTCGAAGACCATTTTACATGTTTAATTTACTTGTCACTTTAAGGTGCAGTACAACTATTACATCGGAAGGTTAGACTTATAATGAATCTTATTCTATATTAATACTTAACTGCTAACAATGATTTTGCAACTATGCTTATTTACTAATTCAAATTACACCTAGCCTAGAGTTCGTTGCACGTGTACTTCCTGATTGCCTTCCTGTACAACTTCCGCACTTTTCACTTCCTATACAAGTCACTCACCTTTTAAATGCTTAAACTTAATACAATGTAATAACTATAAATTATTCGGCTATTACACCATCACATACACATGCCGTGTGAGAATTTCAGGGAACTATGTAGGCTAGCTCAGAATATAAATAAGTGTAGGTACGTGTCCAACCAGTCTTGAGACGGAAAACCTAATGACGAAAAAATAAGCGCAGATAAATTTGATGATTAGTATAAACAACTAGTTGTTGGTTGCGAAATATCTGCAATTAATAATGACTGTGCGAAAAGATATATTGGAAAATATATTAAATCGGTAAATGGTTAAGTGTTGAAACTTGGCAGCCACAGACTGCTTACCTCCCTTCACAACCACTGAAGGTAGGAGAAATAGGGTATAAAATTGTAAAACAATAGAAGGTGACCAAACTGCATCTAACAAGAAAGAACAGCGCCTATGAGGAAAGACAACAAACATAGAACAAGAAAAAATTTGTTGAAAGCATATGTGTGGAGCACAGCACAGTATGCCTATGAAATACGGGCAGTCTGAAACGCAGACAGAAAAACGGTAGCAGCCTTTTGAAATGCTGTGCTTCAGATGTATGAGGACGATAGCATGGACAGACAAAGTTAATAACAAATAGGTTATAGAAATAGTAGGGGAACAAGGATATCTGGGGTAAAAGATAAAAGAAACAGAAGGACAGAATACGTTCTAAGGCATTTTTGGGGAAATAGTATGGGATATATTACAAGCAGAGATAGGAAAAAAGAGGTAGATGTAGACCTAGATCAGATAGTTATAGATGCAGACTGTGCAAAATTCAGAGAAATCTGTAGGTTAGTTTAGAATAGGAAACAATGATGGTACGCGTCTAACCAGTTCCAGGACTGAAAACCTAACGATGATAATGATTGCTACTGCACCTAAAATTGGAAAACCATAATTCTGCAATCTCCGGTTCTGCTGAAGTCCCACACTCATGGGCGTCAAAATGCTACAAACCTTCGATGCTGCTTATATATAAAAAAAAACTTAAAATATTTTTGCTTCGCAATGAAGTATGCCATGGCTGCTCAGCTACTTTCTGTGAATAAAACTAACTACTCAAAAGAAATTCTGATACGGTAAATCTCTTAACTTTATTAACATACTTGTCGAACAATACACTCCAAGCTCAACATAAAATTCCTCATCCACTCATTCTTAATACATTATGCACATCACCTTTTTTAAAATAACACATTTTTTTTAAATACATTTTGAGATCTCTAATTAACCCACATAAAAATTTTCAATTCAATTACCATAAAAGTAACAGGACTTTATCACATTCCTTACGCTACCTCCGGCTTAATACGAGCTCATAGCAAAACCTTAATCCTTTGTGCTACTATTTGCACATCAATCTCCTAAAAAGTCCCATTTGCCTTGTACATACATCAGATATTATGATTCTCATAAATTTCCACATAAAATACAGTAAAATAATACCACAGAAGAAGTTAAATCTGTAACTTTTCCCCAATTTGTCTTCTTGTTCATAACTTTGTACCACAATGCACAAAAACACCAATTTATACACAAATGCAAGCAAAACAGAAACAACAGTTATCTGGATTTAATCACTGCACTCTGGCCTACCATCATACCATCAACGACTGCTGTCTTGAGAAACGCCCCCAATCGGGATTGCAACACCCAGGACTGAAAACTGCTACCATATCAGCACAAAGTCATCTGATTTACCACTTCCATTATATAAAACAGTCTCAAGCCTCTTCTATCAATTGTTGGTAATTAACCAAATTTACCAAACAGACATTTACTTCATTTCGAAATTTTTGTATTTGGCACACTTATTGCAAACAAAATATAATAGGTTGTACTTACATACATTAACTTTGTTTCAACTTGTACTAGAAGTACTTGTTCTTGGAGTCGTCAGCTGGTAGTGCGCTAAGCGTTGTCTGCTTGTCGAAAAACTAAGTGCAAGTAAGAGCTTTACGCTATTCGAAATAAGGGATCTAAGAGATCTAAGAGAGCCTCACCACCATCCGTTGAGATTTATATAGGCTTCTTCTGCCTCTCTAAAGCTTGTAAATTTCGGCAACTTTTAACAATACAAACAAACAACTTTTAACCCTTCACTATTGCTCGTAATTTACTTCCCAAACGCCAACTACCCCCAAAATCTTGGAATTTGCACGATACAAACAAAACGTTTTCTTCGTATTGTTTTAACCGTCAACAAATTCTGTGTACCCGTTCTAACTGACAACACTTTTCAAAACATTTCCTTGAATTTCAACAATCCTACTCTAAAATCTTGTGTATATTTTCCCCAACTGCCTATTTAAACTACGCCCATTCGGATAATACTTTCAAAAACCCCATCTGATCCCAAAACATACTGTAACACTATATATTAAATTGTTTTGCATATTGGGGTACACAAAAAATGTTTCTTTTCTTGTAAGTTTTTTCTCATAAGCAGTTGACATTAAAGTTATTGTCCGCCACAATAAATTGTTCAATTTTAGCAATAAAAAATTTGTCTCGCATATTAGTGGAAAAATTTACTACCGCAAAGTCTCCAAGACCAAAAATTCCTGGGAATTGGTTCTCAACAATTTCTTCCTCCTGCTCTGATTTTCCTGCACAAAAGCATTAATAAAATCTTCAACAGAAACACTTTTGCCAGCTACTATGCTTGCTCTTTTGCATCATTTCGGAGTGCTTTACCCAGGGCTCATAACTGTCTTAAATGCAAAACAATTGTGTCACTCTTTGTTTGCTGAACCACATTTTCATTTTCAGCATTTTCTATCTTTTTTAAATGACATTCTTTTAGCGTTTAGTTTGGATTAAAGGGAACTGTCTCACATGCCTTAAAGTCTGCTTCTGTGTTTTTCCCACTTCCTAAACTGACCTTATCAATAGTCGTGTTTAAAAGTCTAGGAAATACAGTATTT
Source organism: Platerodrilus igneus (assembly GCA_036346225.1). Lineage (NCBI taxonomy): Eukaryota > Metazoa > Arthropoda > Insecta > Coleoptera > Lycidae > Platerodrilus > Platerodrilus igneus. The sequence goes on from JARFIW010001228.1 coordinate 1,118,649, forward strand.
AGCAGAACTTCCCTATTTTTAAGTTTCCAATTTTCTAAGGTGTTTTTCCAAACATATTTCAGGAAGTGGAGGTAGGCAACATCCAGAGGCTGCAGTGCGTTGGTTGAATTGGGGGGAAGCAGAACAAAGTTAATGTTGCTGTTTTCGCAAGTCTTTACAACGTTGAATATTAAATGGCTGCAGAGGTTGTCACCTAACATAACTTTGTTCCCTCCAACGAGTTTAAAATATGGCAAGACAATGGACATGTACCAGTCTTTAAACATTTTGGCATCAAACCAGCCACTTGGGGTTCTATTATACTGGGCGTTTGGGAAGCCGTTCTTCACCCAGTTTTCATACATGGGTTTGGCTTTGTATATAATATAGGGCAGTAATAATTTTAATCTCCTACTACCACGAACATTACGCTCGTGCTTGATTTAGAGGTATCAATCACTCTTGGCCATGTTTTTTTGCCTTCTCCGACTAAAAACTTTTTACTATTAGGACCAAATAACAGTTAAACTGAAAATTATTTATCACATTCTCTGTGCTCTATTCTATTACTGTACAACCAAACGTTTCCACAAATTTCCAAAAACTACTTTACTTACACCTTTAAAACAACTTATGTATCTCAACAGATAGACAAAAATAAACATTCTTCGTGCATGCTTTACATGCTTATTTACACCTCTAAAACAATATTCGTATCTCAGCAGACCGGCAAAAATAAAGCTTCTTCATGCATGCTCTTATAAAGACTGATATTTTCTGCAGTAACTTGTTGGCTTTTGCCATGCACTGACTGCTCTATATTACCCAGTACTAAAAACATTAGCCAAAATATAACGTGATGTTTGATTTCACTCCTGCTGATCGGTTTCAACCTGTTTGATTATAGTAAGTAATAAGAAACTCCTTTATTTTTTATACTAATTAAACTGTTAAATATTGTATAATTTCTTCACTTAATCATTACCAATTTATTAGTCTCTACCCTTTTTATAGCATCCTTTTTTGTTTATTGTGTATTATTTTGTTTTGTGTAACATATATGACGGTTTTCTGAGTTATTATGGATGTTAGTATTTTGTATATTGTTGGGTGGTATTTTGTTGGATTTTCTGTTTGTTGTATTTGTTTGGTTTGAGGTAGTTATTCCATTACTGTATGTGGGCGTGTGATGTATTTTTTGAATAATATTGCTAGATGCGAGTGTTGTATATTTTTTTTTTCAACAGAAGCTTACTATTTTGTCGTTTCCAGGTGTTTTCCAGTTGTTTGTTTGATGAGTTAGATGATTTCTTCATGTGTGATCGCTATATCTTGCATTTCTTCTTTAATTTCGTATTTATTTGTTTGTGTTTAAATCAATTGTTCATATTGGATGTGTTGTACTTGGTTTGACTATTAGTTGCTTCAGAGTTAGGTGTTTGTTATGTTTGGTGAATTATTTATTTCGATTTGTATTGCTTAATTTGTGATAGAATTTCTTTTGATTCTGGTTGAATGTTTGGTTTTGTTCCTTGCAGTTGTTACTCTTGTGGTGTTGTCTGAGTTTTTTGGCTAGCGTCAGTAGTTTTAATTTCTTTTCATCTAATTGTTGAACTGCCTTTTCTTTTGGAACTTCACCTAATAGCATTTGAGATTTGTGTTCTTACGTACTGTGTTTTTTGTGTGTGCTCTTACCATTGCGAGTGTTCCTGCATAGGTTACTAGTTGTAATTCTTCCATAGTTATGGTGCTTTGCATTTTGTTACTTATGATTCTTAATGCATAAAACTGTTATATTTATATTTGTATCATCTGGTACCTGGTGCATGAATGGTTTGGTATCATTACTGATATTTTCATATTCCATGTATGTTATTTTAAACTTTTTTTTTCTGGGGTCCAATTCTGTTGGAAGTATTCTATTGCTTCTGATTATTGCCTGTATCTGGTTTGAAAGTTTTTGCTCTGATATGGACTGTTATTCTGGATATTTATTTATGTAGTTGTAATCTGTAGCCTACTAAGGCTGTTTTACATTCTGTTACTTGGTAGTAACAGAAAATAAGGTGTCTTAATCTCGCCTGACTATCTCATTTAGTTTTTGAGCTACTCCTGAAGGGATTGCAGACAGATGTCCCACAAAACGCCTTTATTTGGTTTTGTTGTATCTTCTAGTTTTTGCTCAGGTTGTAATAGTTTTTATTATTAAGAGAACGCTCTTTGAGATCTTGCCCTAAAGTAGGAGATAGAATAACAATTCAGACCTCAACATGCGAGTGCAACTGTAACAGTTTCTAAAAAATTTTTACTTTTAAAGTTGAAACGGTGGTGACGGTTCTAAAAAGCAAGGGGTTTAACCTGTAATTTACTAAACGAGTTTTTCACAAAAATTAATTACTATAATGGCTAATTACCACTTAATTTTCTGGCTAGCAATTTCGCTCCACATATAGCTAAACTCTCAAAGCAACTAAGAGGTGTCCTACATACAACGTACAAGATTTACAAATTGTAGGTAATATTTATTATTTTTAATCCTGCTTTATTACTAACAACCCCTCGAAATTTAGTTCGCAATGTTAATTATACTTATGCAAAAATAAACGATCTGAAAAGTATTTGCTTTCTAAAAGGTCAAAACATGTAACACCCAGATTAAAATGAATAATTTGTACAAATGGATTTTTGATAATTTTAGATAAGTAGTTCTATTATTATATCAAACAAATTTCCAATGCAACAGATTAAAAATATCAACGAATTTTTTTGTAGAACTTACCAAAACAAAAATATGAAATCAAGGACAAGTTTCTGCAACCATCAAATGACAATCCAATGTCTGAAACTGGTTTTAACCAAATACAACTTATGTAATCTAATTTGCACTGTTTTTAATTACAAGGTGAATTTGCAACAAATAAAACAGCACTATCTAGAGCCAACATATGCTATGAACAAGTTCCAATTAAAACAATGTAAAATATGAAATTGATTTGATAATAAATTCGCGAGCTTGTATACAAGACACTATTTAACATTCCAACATAAGCAGAATTCTTATGTTACGAACAAACCAGTTAAGTGAACCTTAAATGGTCTATTCTTTCTATAGTATCTAAAATAACCTGAAACTTTATCTCTTATATAAATATTTCAACTGCAATACCCATAGCAAATGTTTCATTTATTAAACATCAAAACACTTTTAAATATTAAACTGGTCTAAAACAAGACATCAAAAATAACCAAAAATTAGCTTTACGAGTTTTCTTTAATAGTAGAATTTTGTGTCGAATTCCAATGTAGTAACTCGCGTTCTATACTTTGCGTAAGAGATAAGATTATATTTTAATAAATCAATGCTGTTTTCATACAAGTGAAAGATAAAGATGACGTTCTTACAATTACTATGATTTAATTTAAAATACTTGGTAAAATTTTCCTCCAAACAGATTCCAATCTAAGATATATTTCAAAGCCCCTAAAACGTTGTGGACTCTAATGTAACAAAAAGGTGTACACAGGAAATGCTTCCACGTAACTATTTATTAAAATATTATGTACTAATTTAAGAATAATATTTCATGCCCCTAGGTGTTGGGCATCAATGTAACAGTTTCTATTACTACGAGAACTCTTCTTGAGATCTTGCTCTAAGGGAAGAGAGGGAATAACAATTTGGGCCTCAAGATACGAGTGCAGCTGTAACTGTTTTCTAAAAAATTTGAACTTTTATAGTTGAAACGGTTGTGACAGTTCTAAATTTTTAATGAACACCTTTAAAATAATAGTGCACGTGAGACACGGTAATTCAGAACTTCGAAGGGACTTAAAATTTTTATGCGTACACGCTGGAAAAACAAAAACCGTTGTACCCCAAGAGAGAGAATGAGATGGGCAGGGTTGAAATATTCTTTGTTAAACTGAAAACAATATAAAGTGAAATTGGATACCATTGTATCTAGCAAGTATTAAAAAAGATATAATTATTACGATAGATACAGACACCCTATCGGAGTAGTTTTAAAATTTTTTAATTTACCTTTTTTAGATAATGGGACTTACTAAAATCAGGAGGTTTCTATTCTATAATAAATAATTTGTATCCAATAATAATTATAAAAAGGAAAACAATAATTTCACATGTTTTAGTCATATAGAAAATTATTAGTTAAACAAAATTTCGTAACTTAGCATTTAGATAAGCATCAGATCTAATAATCACGCACAAATTTAATAAAAAACTGTAATTCAAGCAATCTTAAAATAGTTATTAATGAAAATTTCAAACATAACAAAGTTAGAGCAAATATTATTTTCAAGAAAATATATATTCTAAGTAAAAAATATTAAATAACCGACAAAAAATAATATATCGATTCAGTCGGGGCTCTAAACTTAGCCATTTGTGGGAAAAGGGGTTGTGCAATTAAAAATCCGTTTTAGGATTAGGCAAAAATAACTCACCCTTAACAACTGGTCGCTGGCTGCTACCCTTAGATGGGTTGGACCCAGATTCCAGCTGGTTGCTTGTAGTGACAAAGATGGTGGCCCCAGACTGATGTCGTAATAGGGGATGGGTCAGTTTGAGGATGATGGTCGGCTCAAAGATGCTTGGACATTAACGTTGTTAGTTGGTTTGAAGGTACATGTAGGCTAGGATGAATTTGTTGGATGGACGGCATTTATTGGCTTCAACAAATTTTATTGACTAGATAGAATTTGTAGAGTCGAAAGAATTTGTTTGGCTATTCCCAAAGATGATGTTGAAGTAAGGGGATTCAGAAAATGACTTACAAAGACAGTTCAACCAAAAGAAATCTTATCAGAACAAATGTTTAATGCCCACGCACCGTGTGTATGAAACAGGTTGAAAACCTTGACGTATATTGTGAATAATAAAGTGTTTACATGAACTTTTGAAAGATTATAATGCTATTTACGACTTTACAAACCAAGTTTTAAAACAGCTGAGTTGTTTTCCACATGGTTGTGGATACAAAATGTTGAACTTAGCCTTATAGTTTAACCAAACTAGAAAATAACAAATCGCATGATGTATTCCATATGAAATCAAGGGTTTATTAAAAATTCCAAAATCTATCTAAATTTGCAAATATTCTTTGCAAATTTTTACATTTCTTTTCTCTTGCTTTAACACCTCTGTGTTATTTCAAAAACCAATTTTTTAATACGGCAAAAAAAATTTTACAAGCACAATATTTCTGTGACACTCCTGAACATATTTGGTGATTCCTGTGGTTCTAAATTATTTTTTTTATAGCCTTCCCACAAGTACTGCAATAGTGACAATCTGCCTGAGCAGAGCTGTGTTGCCTGGTGGCCTACAGGTATCCACTTTTAATAACCGCACTAACTTCCAGAGCCATTCAACTCTTACCACTTGGATTGGCTGGATGTTGCTAGTGTCCATGTGTTTCTTAGGCACGTAAACAGATGCCCCTCCCTTTGTGGACTGAATGTGCAGTGGGCTTGTGTATGTATGTGTGTGTGTGGATGCCTGCATGCTCATGTGCAAACTTTTTGTAGGCACGCACGTGCATTGTTATGCTTGTGTGCATGTACATATGACCGGTGTGTGAAAGAGTGTAAGGTCATTTTTGTCGTCTCCTAATACAAGCAGGTCATACCTTGGAGTTATTCTATCTTTGCAACCACACAGGGTTATTATTATTATTTAGATTTCGAGGTTTTAATAAGGGACTTTTTCCTCTGAAATCTGCCCATGGATCGAGCAGTAGAAGAAATGGATAATTCAAATGGAATAACTTTGAAATAGAAAATATCTATTCCATTGAAGATTAGCATGAAGATTAGGATAAAAATGTGCAATCAACAAGAATGGATTGAATGCCACCTTAAATAGAGTAAGATATGAAAAAGGAAGTTAGACCTCCTTCAAATAATAGATGATATTAAATTTTTATATAAAATACTTAAGTTTTTGTTTAACTCTCAATGTACCATAATTTATCAATTTTAAACTCAATAAAACCTAAATAAGTATACTTACTCCTGCAAAAATTTAAACACATGCAAAGTAAAACTACTTGGAGCAATTTAACCAATGGAAGCCTCGATAACATATAAATTTCATACTACACGAAATATCAAATAAAACAAATAATAGACTTAATCACTTAAAATCGATATATTTCCTTACCTTCATAACTGTTCTTGTTGAACCTACCAATCTTAAAGGTAGTAGCTAGGTTTATTATAGAACATATGCTTATTACGTCAACGTTCTAATACTTTTGAGAATCTGGGGTCATTACAAATACATTTCATATGGAATATGATTTTTATGCATTTTACTATTTGATATCACTCAATTTAATGGTTTAAACTTTTCTATATTTGAAATTGATTAAATAAACACGTATGTTGCCGATGAAATAGGAATTAGAACAATTTAAATTTTGAATTGCCCTGAAGAGGCAAGGACCCCGTAACAATAAAGGGGTGCGTCGACTAACTGCAGTGGCACAGGAGTGGGTTCCTGAGAATAAATGAGAAAAGTAAATAAAGAAATACAAAATTAATAAGGTTTAACTTCAAAAATTCTACATTACACTAACACTTACCCTGAAGGATTTTGTCTGTCAAAATCGAGGACGTCAAATAGTGTATCACGCAAGATTTGTGATGTCCTTGCTATACTGAAGACTGTTATTGCACATAAAACTCTCTTACTTTGGCATTCTAAAGTTGGTTCTAATTAAATTTCTCAAAATAAAAAGACTCCTTCCAATATGACTATCACTGCAATAGCTGGTTATCCCATACAAATTACTGACTAACTATTTCCTAAATAATTAAAATAAAAATCCATCTAAACTTAACCTCTATTAACAAAAATATAAGTTCATTACACATACACATAACCTTTTCTAAAAATAAATCTTACCCTGTAATCTGTCCAGGTGTTGTTGAACTAAATCCTAAAGAAAATCTTAAAGAAAAACTTAAACCTAAACCATCAACAAAATTATTCGAAGATCCACATCTTATTTGATTATTACATTAATGAATCCCAAATTATTGGTAATGTTGTACATCAAACAAGAAAACAATTTAATACCAACTTTCTACAACACATTGTCCTTTCCAAAATATTTAACACCTATATATTTCTTAATATTTTATTACTAATAACCTTACCCTTGAACTTAATAACCAATCGTTCCGTCGATAAATCTTTAACAAAAAAATCCCTATTTTATTCAATTAATATCCTATGTTGAAAAATGCCAAAAACATATTTATGTTCCTCTCACATATAAACTATACCAAATCATAAACAAGTTTATACTATTACTTACAGTATTCTTCATCTATTTTAGGTAGTATTCAGACCACATTGCTTTCTATTTTCCAAAACAATAGCTACAACATATCCCAAAATTTCAAGTTAATGGCAAAATGAACAAATCTAGTTTTGCTCCCTAAAAACGGTCATAACGATGCTAATTCCGCCCACAGACGTTTCTAAAATTACCTTGCAGAACCACAAGCATAAAATCAAACAAATTTCTCATATGCCGCATATTTCTCCTGTCTAGCTGTGTTTTTTTCAACCTTCTATAATGTCCTAACCTCATTACATTTTTCCAAATTTTACACTAACATCCCCTAACTCTTAACTTTCCAAATTTAACTTGTCCAGGACCTCACACAGAACAGTTCCTCTCACCGTCTGCTACCACACCTTCTCGTACATCTAAACCATTGATGTGTTCAGATCAACGAGTCCTATATAACTCACTTCTATCAATTTCACCCCCCGTTCTATTCGCACGTGTACCGCATGGAATTTATTGAACAAGCTACCTAAGGCTCATATTTGGAGTACATATTAATTTTGACAGACTTTTCCTCTAAAATTTGATGGTTATAATTGATTCGTTTACATTCTTGTGGTATAAAATAATTTACAACCCGTTATTCAAGTTTCCCTATATATGTAATAGAAACAACACAAATTTCCTTGTGGTTTTCAGTTTAATTTAAATAAAAATACTGATTTAATTGCAAGTCTTCGTTTTTAAACACTATTTTATATGAACATTTAAGATTATACAAAGTGCTTCAATAACAAGTTAGGCCATTCAAGATTAAATCTTTTTTTCATTTCTAATTAAACGTTAACATAACGCATCGTGTTACATCCTTCTTATAAACGAGATTTTCCAAAAATCTACTATCCTAATATCCCTGACGTTAGTTTAATATCCATCCTATGTCAAAAGTCCATCAATTCGTCAAATAAAAAAAACACTAAACGTAAAAAGTCAAAATCAAAAATAAAATCAAAAGTAAAAGTTAAAGGTAAAACCCCTTAACCTTAAACTATACAACATTGAGTGTCAGTTAAGGTGAAAATTCATGAAATGCCTTTCTCTACCCACAAGAAATAGAACATCCACAGGGATCAAGGTGCTGCAGTGCTAGAATAATACCACCTGAAAAAAGGAGCAAGCTACATCCCCCGATCAAGTATTACCCCAATCCTCTGGGCATAAGTTACTATCGGACAATTTGACCAGAAAGTCCATTTGGATACCGACCCCAGCAACCACTCTCTCTATCCCTTTGTATTAAAAAAATCCCATGAAAGAAAAATTTTAAAAATCCTCTCCAATTTAGCCCCCAAATTAGTCTAAATGTCCCTTATATTCATCCGGCATATCCTATCGAAGTCAAAAACTGAAATCCTCTTTTAAAAATAAAAGCTAGCTATAATTATTCGGCTATGTTCAATTACAAAATAATTTTCCCAAAATAAAAATTAAATTAAGTACCCTATTGTGCTAATCTATGTTTTGCCTTAAAAAATATTGTTAACTAAAAATTAATTCCACTAAAAGAAAAATTAAATTAAATAACATATTGAGCTAACGTATGTTTCGTCTCATTTAGTTAAAAAATTTTCTCTCATACCAAATCCCTCAGAATTGACTTGTATTATCATTACTTCTAACATGCTTATCAATAATTAAAAATAAATCTAAAAATTCAAATATTAACCGGTCCTGAAGAAGTCCGTCCCATCTGAGAGCGTAATATTTTCACCCAAACCTTATTTCCGATCCAATAACTAACTCCATGCAATTGTGTTTTCCTGAAATTATTCTTAATCCAATAACTGTCAAATTTTTATTTTTCACATACTAAATGATAACTTAATTAATTTTTCAACAGAAAGTCTACATTTCACGTATGAATTTCCATTTCAAATTAAAAAATCTCTGCTACCCAGTCATGATCAATCAATTTCTGTCTTAAAAACCTCTCAGGATAAGTTTTCAAAAAATTATGTTTTATCAACTGAATTTAAAAAAGGACAACAAACTTTAAAAAACTCACAACTTAAAATAACTCACATTGAAAAACTTTTAGTTAAATGATAAATTAATTAATTTTACGGCCCATACATTTACTCAAAAAAATGTTTTACCAATCAAAAACAAAAAACCATCTAAACAAAAAAACCTAAAGTTAGAAAAGGTTTCTTTAAAATAATGAAAACCTACCTCATGAACAATAAAAAACCTCAAAATTTTGAGCTAAAAATTTTAACTCTAAAAATTTACAAAATCAAACATCTCGTATTTAAAAAATACCCTATTGAAAAGAAACAGCACTAATAAAATAATAGCTTTGACATTGAAAAAAAAGTACTATCAAATAATACAACTGCCCTCTAATAAAAAAAAAACTCTCTTGAAAAAAACTGCCCAAATTTTCTTTAAAAAGCTATCCTAATGAAAAAACATCGGTCCTAATGAAAAAACAGCGTAAAAGTTTTAAAAACGGCCCAACATATCAAGAAAATGCCCTATCGAAAAAAAGAATCTTGAAGATGTCACCGAAAATTTTTACGAAACACCTAAAATTTACAAACAGTCCCACCACTAAAAAAAGATTTGTGATGTACTTTCTATGTTAAAAACTGTTATTCTGCATAAAACTCCCTTACTTTGGTATTCTAAAGTTGGTCCTAATTAAATTTCTCAAAATAAAAAAGCTCCTTCAAATATGACTAATACTGGAATAGCTGGATATCTTTTACAAATTACTGACTGCCTATTTCCTAAATAATTAAAATAAAAATCCACCTAAACTTAACCTCTATTAACATAAAAATATAAGTTCATTACACCTACACATATCCTTTTCTAAAAATAAATCTTACCCTGTAATCTGTCCTGGTGTTGCTGAACTAAATCCTAAAGAAAAACTTAAACTTAAACCATGAACAAAACTATTTGAAGATCCACATTTTTCTGCATTCCTATTTAATTATTATAATAATCAATCCCAAATTATTGGTAATGTCATTAATCAAACAAGAAAACACCCAAATTAGGTAAAGTATTTAATAAAAAAAACAAAAATTGCAAAACAAAGTATAATTTTAATAAAAAAATTTATTTTCTAAAATAAGACGATAAAACACAATACTTAAATAACTGAATTACAATTATAAACTTGACTGTTTAAATTTGAATGCGTCATATATAGGTCAAGCATCTCAAAACCTAAAACCTAAAACCTAAAAAACCTAAAACATAAAAGTGACGAAGTAAAACCTACAGCATGTGCTTTATCTACACATGCTTTTACTAGAGACCATCATGATATACATTTCAATAATAGTAAAATATTAAAAATTGAAAAAGTATCTACAAAAAGAAATGTGTAAAATATATAAATGTTAAAATAGCATAAATAGAAAAATTGATATACGCAATCTTAATTCAAAATACACCTACTTATTAAATTTTAAGTTTTTGATAACGAAAATTATAAGACTAAGTTCCTAATGTCAAAACCACTACACAAACACAGACATACACACAAAATTAAAAAAACACACAGTTATACATACGACAACATATACAAAATAATTCACATACAGATACTCACACAGACATACATACATACATGCACGCACAATACATAATACAATAGCCTTAAAACAATTTTATATTTTAAATGTCTTTACATTTTTAATTCTAATTTATATCATATACACAAAATTTTCATCTATATTTTATTTGCTATTTAGGTATTATTATTTAAAAATTACTATATTCATACATTCCATTTCCTGTTCATTATGCCATTTTTAAAAAATCTCAACTATTGTAAGTATACATTTACTTAAAAAACATACTTGTAACAACTTTTACTTTTAGATATCTGTGAGCAAGAGTTAAATAAGCTCGAAAATTCAGATCTAATCAAAAGAGTACATTATATTTAAAAGACCTTTAACTGATTGAATTTATTAACTATATATAGTGAGCGGCATAAGTGACAAATAAATTCATTTTTGATGTTATTATTCATTTCTAAGGAAAATAACAAAACACGTCAATTTTTGTTTTTAATACTAAACTTTATAACATGAAAATTACAGCTCTGACGCCAACTCCCTCAAAGGGGTAGGTACCCTTTTAATATTTTTTTAAAAAAAGGGGTCGCTTGCGATAGTTCATTTGAAAAAAAAATTATTTGTCTATTTAACAATATAGTATTTTTCTAAAGGAGTTATAAGAAAAATGGAAATACGAGAAAAAAATAGCCGTTATTACAATACATGTTCAAAGTGGCATCCTTGCATTTTTAGGCAATAACATAAACGAATATATAAATTATTAACTGTGTTTCTTATCATCTCATCACTAATCGACCGAATCGGGTTATTTATATCCTGTAAGTTTTCAGGTCTGTTTCAAACACCACCACAGAAAATAGTCAAAGGATGTAAAATTTGGCGATCTCGCAGGTCACCCTATACAGCCCATTCGGCCAATCCATCAGTTAGGAAATGTTTGATCTAAATAATCTCTGAAGATTCTGGCATAATGAGAGCTTGCCCTAACTTGCTGAAACCAAATTTGTATACGTTCTACAAAATTTGGATGTATGTGTAGTAATTGAGGAATTATGAATGTTTGTACCATATGCAAATAGCTGTGAGCTGTTACTGTTCCTTCAAAATAGTAATAGCCTATTACTAGGTTATAAATAATATCTGCCCATACCGTGACTTTTTGTGAATACTGGGAGTGTGCTTCCATAATCCAATGAGGATTTTCTTAAGCCTAATATCTACAATTTTGTTTGCTGACACTTCCATGTAAACAAAAAGTAGCTTCACCAGAAAAAAAAGTTAATTTATCAAATTGTGGATTCTCATACTGCTTCCTAGATAGTTCTTTGTAAAAGTGTAGACGTCTATCTGGGTCATCTTCGTTGAGTTCCTGTACCAACTGAACCTTATTCGGATGAAATTTTTCAACCTTCAATATTTGACGAACTTATCTTTGAATGATATCATTTTCTAATGCAATTTGTCTCGTTCCCTTTAGAGGGTTGTCTTGTATACAGAAAGAATTACGTCTAATGATACCTCTTCATTAATTTTTGGACGTTTACATGATTTTGGATCATCAGCAATACTTTCAGTTTTTCTAAGGTTTCATTCAATATTACTCATAGTGGATTGTGCAATATGCCTACTAGGATATTTTTGATTGAACATATTACACACTTCTCTTTGGGTTCTAGTTTTGTTACCATATGCCCAATCATTACTAAAATTTCTATTCTTTGTTTCTCAGTAAGTTGAACTAGCATGTTGTGTGTATGTGTGTGTGTGTGTTAGTAACTGTTGTGTAGATTACTGAATTTTTTAATTTATTTGTTATTTGTTTGAAAATTTAGAAGATATGTATATCTGATCTTGATAGCTTGCACTCTATATATACATAACCTCTAAATTTTCAAACCACTAACCAATAAATTAAAAAAATTCAGTAATCTACAAAACAGTTATTAACACACACACACACACACACACACAACATGCTATTTAAAAATTTAAATAAAAATAAAAAAAGGGGTGGAGTGCTTACCCATCAAATTTTACCTAACTACCAACAATTTTACATCTTTAATGTTTGTATTGCTAAATAAATGTATTTTTAAATTATATCTGTAGCCTCGCTCTAGTAAGTAACAGCATACCTCTATAATTTTACAGAATTACTATTTCTGTATATTCTAGTATCTTTGACAAAGATATCCGAAAGCTTAGATTTATAAAAAAGTGTACACATTATTCAGGAAGACCTAAAACCCACAAAACCAATATATATATATATATATATATATATATATATATAATAGGTAGCTTCTCGAACGGTAGTAATATATATATATATATTGCTGTGATAAGGGGTTGTTTAAGGGTGTACTTTATAGTAAAGGTCGTTTAGAAATTTGAAATCATCATAAGAAGCAGAAAACTGCATTTATTTAGTAAAAGAATTGAGAAATGGAGATAGTTTGTAAATAGTAAGCAGTCAACACCCTGTATATAAAGTATAAGTAGTTTTAAGCGACGCAAATAAACATAAGAAGATGCATAGTTAGCGTAAGAATAAGGAAGGCATACATTAAGTAGATAGTAAATATTTAACACCCTGTAGATAAAGCTTCAGTTAATTTAGATAAGGCGAGTAATGATATTTTTCAGTGAAAGCACGCGTATTTTGTAAGTAAACATAATAAAGTGTAATTAAACACGCATTCAAACGAGTTCCAAACAATTAGGTTTATACGAAGATAAGAAATAGAGCTTCAAGAAGCATAGTGTAAATGCGTACAAAATAGTTAACCATTTTAATAAGAAAAGAGATTAAAAATTGCGTAAATAACATGCATATATGAAAATTAAAAGTCGAATTGCATCAGTTGTTTATGGAAAAGCGATTAGATTCGTCAAAATACCGCATGTTTGATAACGAAGCACCTGCGAGCAGGCCACAATTATTTGAAAGCATAGAAAATTACATCAGAAACTACTTTAAATGCAAAGATTTGATTGGTTAAAATGAACGACGAATTTGTAGACCATACCCACTGACGGAGTAGGAGGTCAATGATATATTAACAGGCACAGTGATAACGAAGTCAGTTTTCAAATCAACAAAGGTCGAAGTGCACCACTCTGAGACAAAGTGAGATACGTAATAATTTAAAGTGAAAAGTTGTATTAGTGCGACTAAGCTGAAAATTACGATTGCCGATTAAACGTAAGTAGATTTAGGGAATTTATTTTAAACTAAAACATAATAATAATAGGGCAGAATATAGTAGATAGGGATACATTTATTGATTATTTGCAGAGATATGATAATTGGAATTTGATTACAAAATGGAAAATAATGTTAGGGATCGACGCACGAATTTTATAAGAAATAATAATGAGCCTCGGAGAAATTATCAAAGGAACAATTATAATTATGATCGTGGAAGAAATTTTAAATGGGGGAACTATAGCAAATTTAATAATGATTTTAGGCAAAACAGGAATATGGGTTTGATTAAATACCAAGGCGACAGATAGAGAAAACGAATCATGAAGGAAATTATAATGGTAGAGAAATAAATAGGCAGGAAAATGATGATCGACGGACACAAGCTAGAAATATTAATAGCACGCAAATAAGGAATACGAATCGCACAGATACAGGGATAATAAGTCAGGCAGGACCTTCAACGCGAAATCAGGATTTTTGAGTACGGACGAACCAAGGAAAATTCTACGAATTAACGGATACAGAAACCAGCGCGAGTTTATTAAACATGAAATGGATAATAAATTAGGAAGATTTGAAAGGAACTTATTACCAATAATTAATTTAAAGGTGGAAGATAAAATAGTTAAGGTGTTAATTGATACTGGGGCAGAGGCATCACTTGTTGCGGAAGAATTTGTTAAACGAGAAAAATTGGGGTATAAAGCGATACCTATAACGAGGTGTAATTTGGTGGCACCAAATAATAAGAGATTTAGTGTGATAAATGAAATGGTAATTCTGAGATGTGAAATGGGAGATATGAAATGGGAAAATGATTTTATGGTAGTACCTGGACTGAAAATAGATGTTACATTTGGGATGAATATGATAGATAAGTTGGGGTTGAAGATAAATGCGGAATGCAAAAAGATTGAGTGTAATGGAAAATACATTAAATGGTATGAAGAGGGGAATATTGAAATAGAAGACGACTGCGTGAATATTAATCAGTTTAGTGATGAAATAGATAATGGGGGTAATGAAAATAAAGATATTAAGTGTCCAGATGATTTAAGAAATAGGGTGAATATATTATTGAATAAGCATTCAGAATTAATTGGGTCGAAGTCGAGAATTGCCGCGGGTTATGTGCACAAGTTGAAAATAATAAATAAGGAACCGTTTAACACTAAAATATATCATATTCCAGTAGCATATAGGAATAGAATGAAGGAAGAAATTGAAGAAATGTTACGTGAAGGTATTATAGAAAGCTCCAGTACGAATTTTGTGAATTCATTAGTAGTCGTCGTGAAGAAAACTGATAATAGTATTAAGTTGGGTATAAATACAAATGAAATTAATAAGCGAACAAAGCCGCAATACAATTGTCCACCAAAGATAGATAGAATATTAGAGAGAATAGGTAATAGGAAGATTTATAGCAGATTATGTTTAAAAAGTTCATTTTGTTTGATTCCATTAGCGCGAGAATCAAGGAAGTATACAGGTTTTTCGGTAGAAGGAAAATTATACCAATTTAGGGTGGTCCCGGTTGGTTTGTCCTCGAGTACGGATGCATTAGAGAATGTGATGAAGAATATTTTCGGACCGTACGAGAAATTTTGTATCCACCATATGGATGAAGTATTGATATTTAGTGACAGTGTAGAGGAACACTACGTACAGTTAGATAGGATATTGTTAGAGCTGAATATAGCTGGTTTGATTTTGAATTTAGGAAAGTGTGAATTTTTTCAAAGTAAAGTTAGATTTTTAGGGTATAGGATAGATAATAAGAATAGAATTAGGAAATACGAATTAAAAGGACCCCGATTTAAAAATATGACTAGGAAACATGAATTAAATGGACCCAGATTCAAGAGTGATAAGGGGGAAGTTAGAAATAAATTTGATTTAGTTGAGACACCCATGAAAAAGGAACATGAATAGATGAAATAAAATGTAAAATAAATTTATGAATAGGTAACACAGAACAATAGAATAGGATTTGAATATAAGAATAGGTATAGGTATGAATAGGGTAGTATAATAAGACATAGGTATGAGATTAGATGAATGTAAATATGGGTTTAATAAAGGAAAAGTTAGATTTTAAAATGGAAATAAAAATATAACAATTTTATACCAATGTAAGTTTAAGTTCACGTTGGGCGCCAAAAAGGACATTGTTATAAAATTTTATATTTTAATTTGGAGGAATTATGCTGTGATAAGGGGTTGTTTAAAGATGTACTTTATAATAAAGGTCGTTTAGAAATGAGAAATCATCATAGGAAGCAGAAAACTGCATTTATTTAGTAAAAGAATTGAGAAATGGAGATAGTTTGTAAATAGTAAGCAGTCAACACCCTGTATATAAAGTATAAATAGTTTTAAGCGACGCAAATAGACATAGGAAGACGCATAGTTAGCGTAAGAATAAGGAACACATGCATTAAGTAGATAGTAAATATTTAACACCCTGTAGATAAAGCTTTAGTTAATTTAGATAAGGCGAGTAATGATATTTTTCAGTGAAAGCACGCGTATTTTGTAAGTAAACATAATAAAGTGTAATTAAACACGCATTCAAAAGAGTTCCAAACAATTAGGTTAATACGGAGATAAGAAATAGAGCTTCAAGAAGCATAGTGTAAATGCGTACAAAATAGTTAACCATTTTAATAAAAAAGGAGATTAAAAATTGCGTAAATAACGTGCATATATGAAAATTAAAAGTCGAATTGCATCAGTTGTTTATGGAAAAGCAATTAGATTCGTCAAAAAACCGCATGTTTGATAACGAAGCACCTGCGAGCAGGCCACAATTATTTGAAAGCATAGAAAATTACATCAGAAACTACTTTAAATGCAAAGATTTGATTGGTTAAAATGAGCGACGAGTTTGTAGACCATACCCACTGACGGAGTAGGAGGTCAATGATATATTAACAGGCACAGTGATAACGAAGTCAGTTTTCAACTCAACAAAGGCCGAAGTGCGCCACTCTGAGACAAAGTGAGATACGTAATAATTTAAAGTGAAAAGTTGCATTAGTGCGACTAAGATGAAAATTACGATTGCCGATTAAACGTAAGTAGATTTAGGGAATTTATTTTAAACTAAAACACAATAATAATAGGGCTCTGAAGCCGGGGAGAATAATACAATTCCCAGTCAGGGGAAAATAAATTATGAATACAATTTCTGAGTCCGAGGAAGAATAACAATACAACTTCTAAGTCCGGGGAAAATAAACTACGATTTCCGAGTCCGGGGAAAATAATGCAATTCCGAGTCAGGGAAAAATAAATGATAAGAATTCCAAGTTCCGAGTCCGGGGAGAATAATAAGAAATCTAAGTTCGTGGAGAATAAATGTAATTCTAAGTCTGAAATGAGACGACGATAAATTGGGGTGCATAAGTATAAGTTAATAATGGTAGTCCAGAGGGTGATGGCAATAATTTAAATGCAATGGTTCAAGCGTGTGGATAGACAATATTTCGAATGGGCATGTAATAATCCTGAATTGGGAGAAAATAAATTTTATTCAAATGGATGGCTTAATGCATGGGAAATACTAGCTGATTATGGATGCGTCAATGCGAAGAAAATAGACCCGGTCAGATTTTTAGTTATAAGACATTTTTTTTCTATTTTTTTATTTGAATATTGAATTTGCTTAATATAAATGAATGTGAAAAAGTCAACAAAAAGAGGACTTGCATACGTATAAAGTGCGTGATATGATAAGAGGTTTTGAACGTTGCACACTTCTTTTTTTATAAAAATAATAGGTTTTTTTTGTGACTTTAGGTTTGATTAAAAAGTGTATGATTTTTGATAAATGAGATTTACAACATTAATTAATTGAAAACTGTATTTTAAATAATTTACAAAAACTGTACATAATATTTGTTTCATTATATAGAATCGAATTAGCTGAATTTTATAATTCCAAATAAATGCTAGTCGAGGTCATAAGATAAAGTTAATGGGAGTGATTTGATAATTTAAACAATCAAGGAGGAGCTATAAGTTAAATACGAAATTGATGACGAGTAAGACGGTAACGTATCAAATTTTGTTATTGGTCGACAAGGTCGAGAAACGATAAAATCCAGTTGAGTTCCTGGAGAGAGTTCATAGCAATATTAATAAGACAGCCCAACGTCGGAGGACGATAATTCCAATTCTTGTTTATACATAGCAATATATATATATATATATATACAAACTTGTTTATAAAAATATCTACCTTAATTTCAAAATAAAATGGTATTGATTTTGTTATATATATATATATATATATATATATAAATATATATATATATATATATATATATATAATGTATATATTGTTGTGGATTCAAAGGTGTAAATCAGTGTGAAACAATAAAATTTCAACAACCCTGTATATGGAAAAGAGCAAATTATGTACGCGCAAAATTAATTTAATTTATTTAGTGAAAACGGACGAATATTAGAGTATTTTTATATTTAATAATTAAAATGTTAGGATCACAGGAAGGAAGAAAGCTTCAAAGCAAATAGAAGTTCAAGGATACGCATAATTAACCATAAGTTATTTTAATTAAAACACCTATAAGCAAAAGGAAGCGTGCTGTGTAAGAAAATCAATAATCCCAAGGCAATTGTATTCATTGTAAACCAACGTCAGTTTTATCAGATACAAAGAAGTAGAAAGTCTAGGAATTGTTTATGTTCAAACGGTCGATAATTAACAGAAACACCTGCTTTTTAAAGGTTACGTTCAAAGAAGTCGAGCATATGTTAAGATAGGATTTCATAGAAATTATTTTCAACCGTCAGTTTGGTATAAATAACTAGGGTAACAAACATCTTAAGGAGCGAGGGAAATGCACAATCGGTGATATACAACAGATAGAGACAGATATAACGCAAGCAAGGAATTGAAATGCACGTACAGTATACACGTGGAGTTGAGATAAGATGTCAACAATATCGATTTTCTGTAACTCAAGTGGGGTTTTGAACGAGACAGCAAACATGTATAAAACAAAGATAAATAGAGCTTAGGCGGAGTTTGTGACAGCAGAGAATTTTGTCATTGGTTGAAAGCAGACAGTTTTCCAAACGTACGCACACGCGAAGGTTGAAAGCGAATTCGGGGTATACAGTACGTGGGACGGAACAAATTTTACGAATTTAGAGACGGTTATATTCGAAATTTTTGGAATTCGTTTTGAAAATAAGCTTTTCGAAGGAAGCGCGTCCACTAAGGGGATTTTAGAAGGATATAAATACCCGACCTAAGTTATTAAGGCGCTCTTCTCTTCTATTTTCCTTTACTTCGATAAAGTACTGAATGCCGATTCAGACCAGCATACAATAAAGTTTTTTTTGTGAGTATTTTATGTATGTGATTATGTTACCGTAAATATAGTGGTTGCAAGTATAAAACAGTAGTAGCGGATTTCTAATTAATGACGTGAAGTACGAGTAGTGCGTATTAAATTAATAAAGGTCCGGCTACTACAACACAAAAATCATTGAATGGAAGCATGATATATGGGGGTAAGCATCACAAGTAATCAAGTTTGTATGCATGATATATGGAATGGTACTGTGAGACGAGGCGCATAACTTACTGAGATTTCAAATGGTAGAGGCCTGTTGATTCGCTGAGTAGCACAGTGAATGGAAACGAAGCCAAGGGGTTTTCTGGCACTCATCTCCGACGGGAAGGAAGCCTGAAGAATTCTCCAGGTAATTTATTTGAAATTTCTGTTGTTTTATGAACATTTGTGAAATTTTGTGCTGTGTGGTTGACTTTTTTTGGTGGCATATTTATGGTTGTAGAAACTTATTATAAAAGATACATGTACTGGACAATTTATTGATGTTGAATATTGAAAAAGGGTGTATTTAGAACATCCAAAATGTTATTCAGGATAAAAATTGAATTGTAAACGGGTCTGTAAAATTTTGTTTCAATTTATGCAAGGTTTGAAAGGCATATACAAACTGAACTGGGTTATAATGAGCTCACCATACTCCAGTGTAAAGTCAATTTAAGGTAACATGTAGGGCCCATCTACTCATATCTCATTGAATTTGTTTAAAAATCGTTAGAAAAATCAAGGACTTTAAAACATAACATAATTTGAGTTTTATAATTATTGTATCAAACTGTTTTAACACAAATGAATATAATTTATCTGTTAATAGGTGTAAATAAAGGGTTGTATGGTTGTGGTATTATTTGGTAGTTTTATTGAATGGTGTGCGAGTGTGAAAGAGATATGTCTGTAAATTTAAGTATTCGAGAAGAAACACAGCTGAGCTAGCCAGGGAAGCAGAGGAGTTTAAAAGCGAAATAAAAGGGTAAGGATTTTTTTTTGAAATTTTTGAATTTTTGAAAATTTTATGTTGACCCAGGTGGGGCACGAATTTTAATAGAGAATCACGAGACTGTCCCGACTTCCACGGCAATTTTATGACGCCCAATTCGTGGGGCTCGTATGATTTTGGGCGAAGGATCGATGTAAAAGCTTCGTTCCCAAATTTTTGTAAGTTCCACGGCAATATATATATATATATATATATATATATATTGTTATGAAAATAGGGTTAATTAGGGGTATATAGGGTCACAAGGGTTATACACTCCATGTAAACGACACCAAAGTTTAGAAAATTAAACATTTTTTATCATAAAGAGTAAGCAATTCGCCAATTATACAAAAAGCAAATATCAAACACACTGTATAAAATTCACAACCAACTTTAATCCATGAAAAGAAGCTCATTTTCAAGAATTCAATCACATTCATTAAAATTAATAACTTTGTACGCAATCCAATTCATGTTTCAGAATAACAATGCAGTCATAAACTTTAAATAAATACGCATCAGGAACATCAAAAGTCAAAAAAACATGCAACAAATTTTTTTAAACTCGATGCATTAATAATCATAACAAACGGGTCTTGCAAAACAAGCAAATAACAGAACGTAAAAAGTCAATAGAAATCCATCAAATTTACGTCATCTGAAAAAGAATCCCATTATAAAATTTGACTACGTGATCTTTTAATAGTAAACTTGACAAAATTCGAATAAATCCAGCACATTGGTAAACAAAAATAAGGAACCATATGTTTGACTACGTGCGGAATTAAATGAAAAGTTTGAATAAATTCCTATACAAATAAGAAGATGTGACTTGAGAAGGTACCAGGTATCATGATCAACAGAATCCACAGTGTAAAATTTTGATGTCTACATGATGTGCTAAAGCATTGCAACGAAATTTAGGATGGTAACTCCGTGGAAATCCAAAGGCTGGCATGATAAGACAAGTGCAACGCCCCAATCAACAGGTTAAACTTAGTAAACCAATTATAACAGGTGGATAGGCGTACCTTTAAATAACACACGAGTTGATAAAGGGCACGCTCTGTACTTGTCTGAACCAAGATAACACGCGTAGTTAAACTATAAAATTAAATAATAATAATTAAATAAAAGTTGGTGATTGAAAAATTTCAAATACTAGTACAAGTACAAATGTACAACAAAAATTCGCTGTTTGACATTTAAAACGTAAGTGCAAAATTCTAATTAAATATAATCTTTAATATTTTATTAACTTAGAGCACCAAGTATTGAACTAATTATTGAACTAAGGATTGAACTAAATTCAACTAAGTAAACGATTAAGTGTTAAACGGGGCGTTTAAAATCTGTACTACGTGATTCAATAAACAACTACCAAACAAAATCAATAAGAAAATCTAACTGAAAACAATCCAAGGACACTGGTCAACAGTATGCAGTGGCAGTTCTAAGAATTGGGGTGCATGTAAAGACGCGTATTCACAACAAGGAGTTCAACAGGTCAGAAATAAAATTCATTAATAGAATAAGGCATTAATTTCTTTTCGAACATTTAAATTTTGCATGTACTGAGATATTTATGGAAAGGTCATAAAAAATTTTTGGTTGATACATAGAAATTACGAAAAGGAGAAAAAGGTCATTGAACATTCATCATGCTTCCAGTAGTATACAGAGTTATTTTTGCTGGCTTTAAACTGATTTAAGGGAGTCATAATTTAGGGACAAACTGATTTATATTGTTACTTTGATTCAGGGATTTTCTTAAATAGCGAATAATATTATAAAAGTTGTGGAGCTACAAATTGTACATATTTTGGTTATTATATAAATTTTGGTTAATTTTGTTTACCTCATTCAGGTGGGAAGTGTTAGATAAAAAAGAAGCAAAAACTTCTATTCTATTCTTAAATGACCTTAACATTAATGCAAATTAAAGTTTTCTATTATAAATAAAATCAATTATTTTCTTTAACGGCGTAAACATTCCCCACCCCTCTGAAGAATTCTTCAGAATGATATATTAAATACAAAACAAATTAAATCTTATTTCATAATGTAAAAAACAATAAAACCCAAAGTTATTATTGTGAAGGCAGTGGGCACAAACGCACTATACAGGCCCTTTATAAATACCGGTTGGAGTTTTGATATTAGCCACTCTTACAACTCCATCCTTCCCAGGAAATACATCATCAATAATGCCTACTAGCCATTGAAGTGGAGGAACGTGATCTTGTTTAATAATAACTAATGTGCCCCTTTTTATCGAAGCTATTGGAGTATTCCATTTTTGACAATGTTGCAGTTGAGTCAAATACTCATTGTGCTACCGTCGCCAAAAACCTTGCACTAAATGATCCAACAACCTTTTCCTATCTAAATAAATAATCCACAGGGATCAAATTACCTTGCAACTGTCGATAATACATTTCGCTTAGTACAATCTCTGAATTCCACATTTATATTAAATGCAAACATATCCAACTTAGGATACAATTTTAAACCCAAAACCTTTAGACCATCGTTATCAAAGATGATTACTTCAGGCGAGCAATCAATTTTAGGAATTTCTTGTAATAACTTCTTTGAATTAGTAGCCCATTTTGTCAGCTGAAAATGACCAAGTTCAAATATTTTGGTTAACTGCCAGTACGTGGCTTTACTTTCTTCTACATCATTACAACTGGATAACAAATCATCCATGTAAAAATGTTGTTATATAACCCTAGATGCTAATGGATACTTACTTCCTTCATCCATATCCAACTGCTTTACCGTCCTTAATGCTAGAAACGGCAAAGGCCTTAAACCAAAACAACTGTATTCAAATTATACACATTAACTGCATCAGTTTTTGAAAATCTCCATAATATTTGTTGGAACTTTCTTTGATTTTTATGTACCCGAAACTTCAAGTACATCTGACAAATATCAGCTATAAATGCAATATCAAACAAACAAAAATTTAAAAATATACTTAACACATTAGACTGTAGTTTTTGTCCAGTGTACAGCAAATCATTTAGTGATAAATTGGTAGAAGTCTTAGCACTTCCATCAAAAACACATCTTAAAGGAGTAGAAACACTCTCCTTTAAAATGCCATGGTGAGGTAGAAAGTAATGTGAAGTTGATAAACCCACATTTTTATTTCATTCCGAATATCCTTCCTTTAAGTGAATGTGAGTAACTGCAGAATATTGATCGTTAAAGTGTGTATATTTATCAAATTTCTTTTCTAACGAATAAAGGCGCCTAAGCGCCATGAAATACGAATCTCCTAAAAGACAAGGATTGTCCTTAAATGGTAACATGACCACATAACGTCCAGTCGAATCTCTTTGCACCGATGATGCATAAATTTTTTCACATTCTAAATCCTCAGGATTTTCAAAAGTTTGTTTGGGAAAATCTTCCGCATCCCAAAATTTATTAACTAAATCATTTAACGGGATTTCAACTACTGTACGAAACGTTTGAATATTGCCTTTAAGAAGATTAGTAGTCGGAGCAGATCCCATTAAAACATAACCTAATTTGGTTTCAATAGCTATAGGCGAATGTAAGGTACCACACACCTTTTGTGAACCCAATAAAAGCGGCAATAATTCTGCACCAATTATTCCGTCAATCGGACCTGGACTATCAAATGTATCATCTGCCGGAGGCAGCTCAACTATATAATCTAATAAATCAGGACGGATTCTGCAATCTGGTAACCGATCTGTAATATCGTTAACTAATAGAAAATTCATTTTATAACTAATAGTTGAATCGAAACGAGATGATATCGTGCTTGTAGCTATACCTTTTACCAAGTTACCACAAACACCAATTCCCTTTTCCGAAAAATCACATGGATTAATATTCAATTGAAGTAACTTAGCACACTTCAAAGTCAGAAAGGGGGCTAGACTTCCAGAATCCAACAAAAATCTAGCTTTAAATGTAACACCATTTTTATTAAAAATATTTACTATTGCGGTCGACCAGAAGCACTGTACGTGTGAGGTTATTCACTGTAGTAACTTTTTGTCGATTCTGATGTAGTTTTTTCTGAAATTCCAAAATTATCGCAAACTACCTGGTTAGTATCAACCTTAACATCTAGGTTTTGGAAATCACTAAGAGCGCTAGATGTACCCTTAACCGTGTTCGGACGACTTTGATAAAAATGTAAGAGTGTGTTATGCTTAAAATTACACACCTTACAAGCAAACGAACTTTTACATGATGTAAGTTTATGTTGACCGAAACAAAGAATACATAAATTTCTTTCTTTAATGACCATATACCTTTCTGATGGCGATTTATCTATAAATTTCTGACACTGCGTTATATTATGTAGAGAGTGGCAAATAAACATTTACCAAAATCCGTTTTTTATTTTTTATAAAAAACGACTTTGTTTTATTATGAGTAAATGCGGTGACAGCTTTACTTGAAATTGGGGCCATAGAACAAATGTGAGCTTGTTCTTTAAAGAAATCGATAACCTCCTGATAAGTAAACGTTGTTGACTTTCGACGAATATTTTCAAAAAGATTCCTAGTCTCTGGATCGAACTTACTCCATATTAAATAAGCATATGTAAAATCTAACTAATCACTAATTTCCAATCTTTGCAAGGCTCTATAAGCTAAATCACATTTCTCCAAAATGTTATTCAAATGATTTGCTGATGCTACCATTGCGGGTTTGAAGTCTAAGATCTGATTAAAATAACCGTAAGCTAAAACTCGTGAGTTTTGATACCTTTCGATAAGCGATTGCCAAATAATTTCATAATTAGAACCCACAGGCGGTAAGCCTGCACAAATATTTAAAGCCTTTCCCGACAGCTGCCCTAACAAATAATTAACCTTATCAACGTTAGTCAATTTTGGATTAGTGTGAATAAGGCTTTTAAAACACTCATAGAAAATAGGCCAACCGGATACATTACCCGAAAATGTCGGTAAGGATAATTTTGGTAAGAGGGAACACTAGCGTACAAATCATTAGCTAATATTTTTGTGTTAGAATTATTTGATATTACACCAATCATCGATATTACTCTAGTGTCCTCCGCTGCCATTAAAATATTACAATATAATTCATCAAATGCTTCAACACTCTGAAAATTAGGTTCATAATCTTCATTTAACATTAACTCAGTTTCATTTATTGATAATAAAACCTTTTCAAATTCAATTTTTGTTTCTTCTAAAGATTTTAATCTAGTAACAAAATTTTTTATTGCAACAGGATTAATTAAGTCTGTACTATCATTAAACATCCGCTGAATTCTTTGAAGGTACATTTCCTTTCGAGAAATCATTGTTTTCAAACGCATTTTTAATTGTGTTTTACTTTCAGTCATTTCAAATTGTAAGCAATTCCATCTTATATATGTGTGGATATAGCAGATGTTTACAAATCAAACCAAACTGTAATACATGTGTACTTATAAGAAATTTTACAATCACCCAAATCGATAATAATTACGATTCCAAATAATCTAATGTGATTTAAAATATCTCAAAGTTCAGTTCACCTGTTCAAACCAACCAAACAAACTTATTACCTAGCCTCAAATTTCTAGTAATTGTTGATATATTAAAAAAACCAAACATCTGCTATATTCCAATAAATATAACTAATTATTAAACTCAACATTGAATGTGTATTACATAGCTGATTATTAATTATTTTGACCAACTAATGTAAGTAACTACAAAGATTGGGTTTGTGACCAATTAAATTATTACTTTATGATAAGGATCCTTGCTCGAATGAGACCAATGCTTATTTTGTTTTATAAATGCTGAATTATACAAATGTACATGAATATTTCTAATCAATAATAATATCAAAGCAGATTATCAATCTTAAGGAATAAACTTTACTCACCAATTCATGTAGTTACTTAACTATTGACATACCCAGTTGTTAGGATGGAAAAGGATCTGGGTGTAAAGCACAATTTTCATTTCACATAAACAAACAAAATACACAGCATATTAATCTACTTATTACTCCATCAAATTCAAAATTAAAACTGAACTTGCTTTCTTGTCAAAGCATATGTTATATATTTAACTTAAATAAAACAACTGTTAACGCCATCTATTCTTAAATGACCTTAACATTAATGCAAATTAAAGTTTCTATTATAAATAAAATAAATTATTTTCTTTAACTGCATAACCATACCTTTTACACAAACGTGTTTATCCCGGTTCACTAACTTTTTCGGAATTTGCCTAATGACACCATAAGAAAATTTAAAAATTATTTTTCTTAGCTTCTGTAAGATTTACGCTCTTGAAACTTGGTAGACAGCTAGTGTAGGTGTACTAAAATAACACACGCCTTTTACATAAACGAGTTCGCTCCGGTTCACAAATCTTTTGAAATTTGCGTAAAGACAACTTAAGCAAATTAAAAAAATTTTTCTTAGCGTCAGTACTACCTGCGCTCTTGAAACTTGGTAGGCAGCTAGTGTAGGTATACTAAAACAACATCTACTATTTACAGAAACGTGTTCGGCCTGATTCACAAATTTCTTGGAATTTGCGTAATGACACCATAAGAAAAATAAAAAAAATTTTTCTTAGCTTCTGTAAGACCTGCGCTCTTGAAACTTGGCAGAAAGCTAGTGTAGATGTATCAAAACAACACATACCTTTACAGAAACGTATTCACCCAGGATCACTAACTTTTTTGGAATTTGCGTAATGACACCGTAAGAAAATTTAAAAATTTTCTTCGTAGCGTCTGTAAGACCTGCGCTCTTGAAACTTAGTAGGCAGCTAGTGCAGACGTACTAGAACAACGCATACCTTTTACAGAAACGTGTTCGACCTGGTTCACAAATTTTTTAGAATTTGTGTAATGACACCATAACAAAATTAAAAAATTTTTTCTCAACTTCTGTAACACCTCCGCTCTTGAAACTTGGTAGAAAGCTAGTGGAGGTGTACCAAAACAACACATAGCTTTTACACAAACGTGTTCGCCCCGGTTCACAAATTTTTTGAAATTTGCATAAGGACAACTTAAGCAAATTAAAAAATTTTTTTCTTAGCTTCTGTACCATCTGCGCTTTTGAAACTTGGTAGGCAGCTAGTGTAGGTGTACTAAAACAACACGTACTATTTTCAGTAACGTGTTCGCCCCGGTTCACTAACTTCTTTGGAATTTTCATAATGACACCATAAGAAAATTGAATAAAAGTTTTCTTAGCTTCTGGAAGACCTGCGCTCTTGAAACTTGGCAGACGGCTAGGGAAGGTGTAGTAAAACAACACATACCTTTTACAGAAACATGTTCGCCCGGTTCACAAATTTTTCCGAATTTACCTAGGGACATCTTAGGAAAATTAAAAAATTCAATTCTTAGCTTCTGTAAGACCTGCGCTCTTGAATGTTGGTAGTCAGTAAAGTAAGCTCCTATGCTACAAGCTGAAACTGAACAGACTACACTATATAAAAAAATTAAGCAGGATTTTATGACGTGCAAAACTAGCGATGACGCATTTGTGGGTCGATATTTTCACAGAGAAGATTAGGAGGCGGATTGTAAGCTTGGCGCTACGGCCTCGACAGAAGGTGAAATGGTAATCGGAAAAAAGATAGTGGTTTTCTGTATGGGAATTAATTTTGGTGGTGATTGATGCATTTCACGTTTTTGCCAAGGATCGGGAAAAGACCTATTGGTCTGTAAGATTTTGGTTCGCTGGGGATGTGAATGGTTTGTGTAAGAGGATTATTGAAGCTCATTTTAGGATATCAAGAAAGTTTTCGGTTAAGAAACATTTGTGGAATGGAGTGCAACTGAATCTTTTACGATAAGCCAGGACTAGCACACTTATCTTTTCAAAAGCGATTAGGGCACCCTACATGTGCAAACATGCATGACTTACTTGTTTGTAAAAACATCACATTCATACTCATAACGCTCCTATATTGAGTCGAGACTTGTTGGAAAGCAAAGGTATGTGCAAACATTTTAAACTGTGTAAGGAAACTGGTGTTTTTAACCTTCACGATAATCTTATGATACAAGTAATGGCCACTAACGTTTATTCTGTATTTTTCATTTTCGGTGTTTGTGCAATCAATACTGACAGTTCAATGCACGAAAAGTCGGTTTTTCAACCAATTCGGAATATGCCCTGTTTCATAGTCTGTGTTGCTATATTTCTTCCTGTTGATCTTCCAAAGGCAGGAAAATCTTTGTTACAGCTCAACAAATTCTTGAATGAATTGTTTGGGATAATTTCTTATGTCACATGTTTGAAATTTGAAAATTTTTATTTAAATCGCAGTAAGAAACGAAATAGTCTAGCTAACCACTTCACGCCTAGTGAAATGTAGTATAAACAACAAAATCAAATTCTTCTTGGATACCGCGACATTATTTGTTCACGCTAAAATGTTCTATTGTCAACAAAACGGGATGAATAAATACTCCCTGTATGACTGTTGTGGTTTGTATTGTATTTTTCTTAATCTTTTTTTTTGGATTAAACCACTCAGAGTTTTTAAAATTGTCTTTATTTACGTTTCCATCCATGACCTAGGATCGTTGTCAAAATTTCTAAGTTTTTATTATTTTGACAACGATCCTAGGTCATGGATGAAAACATAAATAAAGACAATTTTAAAAACTCTGATGGTTTAATCCCCAAGAAAGATTAAGAAAAATACGGGAATAAAACTCCATTTATGTATAAATTACACCCAACAAATATGATGACTAGTATAGGAACATGCTTGTACAAACATAACGCTGGAAGTAAGTGTGCGCATGCAAGCTAAAGTTACTTTTCATGCCGGTCATGTTGTTTGTTCATACAAGTATTTACAAACACATGAGTACGTGTAGTTTTGATATAGTACAATCACGAAGAATGGATTGATTTTACCTTACGTTTTCAAACTCAGCAATTATTTCTTTCTGCTGTTATTATTGTTAATTTCTAATCTTGTATGGAACAGCAATGTTTTTGTTATCTTACTTGTTTTATGTTACTTGAAGTGTTGCTACAATTTCACAATTGAAAAATATTTATATATTATTGGCAGGCAAATACTAAAAACTAACTAAAGATTTTACTGCTTGATTCTTCATTTCATTTAGTTATTAAAACATAACAGTGGAAATTCGTAATTTGCGGTGCCCTTTATACATTCAATAATGATTTGTAACTTCTTGCAATAAGTATGAAGGTAGTCACTAACTTAATTATTCTTACCTTGTTGTATATAAGTTAAACAATGCCGCTTGTATTTGTTCTGATTTTTTACATTATTTTCAGCCTCAAAAAAACGACACAATTTTGAATAAATGGCATTTTTCTTATGATGACTTTCGGTTGTTAACAATGTTTGTCTGAAATGATCGTCTGCTATAAGCAATTATACCCCAGTTTTGAAACAGACAATAGAAAATCGATTGCATTTTTTACTGCCACACATTCTAGTCCTTAATGGGAACTAATTTTAAAAAGTCTAACAAAATTTTACCACAGAAACAACACACTACTATATTAAACGTTATGCTTGCGCTGGAACTACAAGCTAATTATATGTTGACCAAGTCTATCATTAGAGAATAAAATCTAGTATAAGATACTGCAAAAGTAATTCACAAGTCTGTAAATTACACATAGGCGGTTTTTAAAAAGCAGCCTCATATATGTTTAGCGATAAGAAAGTGATTCAGGGGTTTCGTATTACAAGCCACATATCTATAGCGACAAGAGGAACGATTAATAGATATGGTAAAACAATAGGCTAGACGCACAACTAACAAGAACAAATTATTTTTGTATAAAGCGCGAGCCCCGTTGGGTTGTTTCAGCACATTACACTAGCTGCCTAAAAAACTTCAAGAGTGTAGGTCTAAGGAAGCTAAAAAAAGATTTTTTAATTTTCTTAAGGTGTTTTTAAAAAAATTCGGAAAAATACCTGAACAGGAGCGCACGCATTTCTGTAAAAGGCATGTGTTGTTTTAGTACACCTACCCTAGCTGCTTATAAAGTTTCAATAGGGCAGGTCTTACAGAAGCTAAGAAATGAATTCTTTAATTTTCTTAAGATGTCCCTACGTAAATTCAGAAAAATTTGTAAACCGGGCCGAACACGTTTCTGTACAAGGAATGTGTTAATTCAGTACACCTACCCTAGCTCCCTACCAAGTTTCAAGATCACAGGTCTTACAGAAGCTAAGAAAATTTTTTTTTAAATTTTCTTATGTCATTACATTCATTCCAAAAAATTTGGGAACCGGGGCGAACACGTTTCTGTAAACGAAAAGTGTTGTTTTAGTACACCTACACTAGCTGCCTACCAAATTTCAAATGCTCAGGTCTTACAGAAGCTAAGAAAAAAATTTTTTTAACTTTCTTATGACATTGCATTAATTCCAAAGAATTTGGGAACAGGGGCGAACACGTTTCTGTAAACGGTAAGTGTTGTTTTAGTACACCTACACTAGCTGACTACCAAGTTTCAAGAGCGCAGGTCATACTGCACCCTACCCTTTTTCAGGCGTTATTAAAGGATAGGTGCACGACAGAGCATAAAAAATTATGCTCTGGCACAGCTAGCATCGACCGTCGTGGTTGCGTAGGCTGCATGAAACTTAAAATCTCGAGGGAAGAGAATTGGTGAACTAATAACTGTAACATCAATAACTGAGAGAAAACTATAGACAAATTAATTAGCGTATTTATTAAATTTTGTTAGATATTGAATTTTGAACAAAAATATCATAAAAGTTCTATGAAGTCATTTGAAATAGACTAGATCAGTAAAAATAATGAAACTTGTTTTATGTAACAAAAATGTAACTGTGCTTTTAAAAGCGTAAATAAGTTAACGAATGAACTTGACTACCATAAGTTTCATGAAACATGTGGCTTACATATGGACAGTATGCGTCCAGTACGACTATGTATGATTAGGAATTAAATGTTGCAAATAGTAGATAAATTGTCTGTAATATTAGTACGTTTTACAAATGAAAAATGAAAAGAAAATTTAATATTTGTAGAAATCAGTTCACTTTAATTTAGCGTGAATAAATATTACTTTAGTTTGTCATACCTGACACGTGCATTGTAAAACATGTGTTGTTACCGTAAAATTCCTTGAACTGACCATCTGTGGAAATCCCAATTAAAGGTGTATAAACTGTAGGAGTCCCAGGTAGCATCAACGGCAAATGATGAGGTAGAATTTTGTGTAACTTCATAGATCCATTATTTTAAGAGAAATATTTAACCAAACTAAAATTTGTATGTTGAGGTAATGTAAATCAAAAATACAACGGCATTGTCATCTCCTTTAAAAAACGACAGCAAAGCAAATTTGCATCATAGCGGAACTTAAATATAGGTATGAAGACATGAAAGTAGAGAACGACCCTGAAATATAACACGTGCATTAATTAAACACGCTATAACAAATGTAAAGGAATTTAAAATGTATCTATTTAATTCTTACCATCGGAAAAGTAATCCGGTGGGATTTGTAGTTTATTGAGGTAAGGAAAACGCTAAGCTAGACATCTGTAATAATATTTAGATGACTATTAGTTAATTATTTAATAAAGGAATACATACTTGTTTCGACCTCATGGTCAATTTTTGTCACCTTGAATTTAAGACGACCTGTTGTGCACCAGAACCCAGACAAGAAATGAAAACTTTTGCCAGTACGCTTTGACATGCAAACATCTGTTTTAATTATCAGAGAGGGGAATTTGAAGTTATAAGGAAAGGAAAGACCACAGAATTCTTTAGCAAAGTTAAACTATGAAAATAAATATCAAGAACACTGCATTATAGGCAACTTAACTAACACGTATAAATATTTGAAACAAACACGGTAATTTATGAAATACTCATACCTTCCTATGTTCTGTGATTATAACTTATCTATTAGAAGTAAAGTGTAAATTAGGGTTCGATGGACTTTTCTAGGTAAAATGTGAGGTTTAAAGAGAGAAATAACTGAAGCTGGAACGTGGCATTTACCATAGGTAAAATGACATGTTACACTGCCCCGGAACAAAAGAAAAAAAAATATATGAAGATATATTTTTTTATGAAATGCAAAAGTGGATTAAAATCAAAGACTCATTAAAAGAAAATAAAAAGGTAATTGGAAAGGAGAAAAAAAATTTGAGAGAAAATGTATGTTTGAGAAAAAATGTTTGAGAGGAGGAAAAAAAAATTATGTTTGAGAAAAAAAATTATGTTTGGGGAAAAAACTTGTGTTTGAGTGAAAAGGATTATGTTTGAGTGAAAGGGGTCATGTTAGAGTGAAAAGGATTATGTTTGAGTGAAAAGGATTATGTTTGAGTGAAAGGATTATGTTTGAGTGGTGGGATATCTAACGCGTATCACACGTCCCAAAGGGAAGTAAAATTGGTAAAGTCAAAAATCAGTGAAGTCAAAATTGGTAAGGACTAAACCACTCAACATGGGTAAAAAGGATTAGAAATAAAACAAAAAATTTGTAGGAAAAAAAACAATGGGGGGTATAAGGAGGGCATAGCTGTTGTAAATCAGTTATGTATGTAAGTGTGGGGGGCTAGATATGATATGTCATCAAAAGAAAAAATTTACATCAAATATGTGTAATGTAACAAAAAAAAATTTGTTAAGAAAATTTATGTTTAGTAATATTTAAGTTAAGGTAGAAAATTTACTAAATTTATATTAGTGCCTGTATACGGCTTTAAATCTTTTATGTGCCAGTTATTTGTCTTTGACCCATCTGGGTTAGTAAGATTATAAATTAGGTTAGATATTTTTTTATTAACTGTACATAAAATATATTTAGGTGCAAGTTTTGCAGTAAAGGCATCAGCGGCACTAGACAATACTTTGTTTGATCTCCAAACTGTATCACCTACATTGAAAGTAAATGGTCTACGTCGTAAATTGTAACGACTAGACATTTTTTTATAGGCAAGATATAATCTATTTTTTACATCTTTGAAGAGATTAAAAAGACCTTGTCGGTCGGTAGAATATGCGATCCTATCTTCAGGAATTATATCTACGTCATCAGAGGGTTTATAAGACGAATAATAAAACTTCCTGAAATAGGTACATGTCTACCAAAATTTAAAAATTTGGCGAAAAACCTGTCACCTCATGTTTTGCTGAATTTATAGCATACTGAATTTTGCTATATTCTCATCCCACATGTTGTGTTTTTCGACATATGATCTAATTGCCGTACCTACAGTTTTATTTATTCGTTCTACAAAATTACATTGTGGGGAATATACTGCAGTGTACCATATTTTTTCAATATTATATTTGGCAATTAAATTTTTAAAAATGTTTCCAGATAGTTGTGATCCATTATCACATATTATAAATTTAGGTACCCCGTAGGTCAGAAATACTTTATTTTCGATGTTTTTCGATATTTGTTGCAGTAGCACTACGTAAAGGAAATAATAAAGTGAATTTAGAAAACCAGTCTCCTACTACAAGTAACCACTTGTGTCCTTGTTTTGACCTAGGAAGGGGTCCTATGAGGTCTAAAGCAATTGTGTGAAACGGAAATGTAACATCTTTTCTTTACCTGCTAAACCCAATGGTTTCATATTCGATGCTTTTGTGCTCCACATATTAAACAATTTTACAATACCTCATGACATCATATTTCATTTTAGGCCAGTAGTAATTTTCTTGAAGTCTAGCTAGTGTCTTATAAAATCCAAAATGTCCAGCTGTAGGTGGATCATGACAAGTAGAAATTACTTCATTTCTTTGTTTAATAGGTACTAGGATTTTCCAATTATTTATATTCGTAGTTAACGGTAAATTTGAAGGTAGGAATTTGTATAACAAACCGTTTTCTATTTTCCATTGCGGATAGGTATCTGGAGAAATTGTAATTTTATTTTTTAAAGATACATAGTAATCATCTATGTTAGCTAAATCTATTTCTAAGGTATTTAAATTTACTGTGTTTTCTTGTGTTGATCGACTAAGGAATCAGGTATTACATGTAACTTGCCTTTACGGTGAATTAAATCGAAGGTATGTTGTCTTAAACGGGTGGCCCATCTTGCCAGTTTCCCAGAAGGATTTTGGATATTATTGAGCCATAACAGACTGTGATGATTTGTTATGACTGTGAATTTTGTTCCTTCTATCCACGGACGGAATTTTTCTATAGAAAAATAACTGAGAGACATTCGCGTTCTGTAACGGAGTAATTGCGTTCAGAACGTGTAAGTGATCTGCTTACGTAAGAGATAATGTGATCTTCACCATTTAGATTTTGTAATAGAACTCCTCCTAAACCAGTATTTGATGCATCAGCTTCTATCGTGAATGGTTGACTGAAATCAGGTTGAGATAAGATAGGCTCAGATACTAGGATTTGTTTTATTTTAGAAAAGCTGACTCAGCCTCGAATTCCAAACTATTGGTTGTTTTTCTTTTGCCTTTTAACAGATCATTAATAGGAGACATAAGGGTGAAAATGATTTTATAAACCTTCTATACCAACTAACCATGCCAACAAAACGTTTAATTTGTGTGGTTGTTTTAGGTCTTGGATAGTTAGTCATTGCTGAAATTTTTCTGGATCTGTTCTAATAGAATTTGAACCAACAATGTATCCTAGGAATTTTAATGTTTTTTTAAAAAATTCACATTTTTTGAGATTTATAGTTAAATTTGCTTCTTTTAGACGGTCACGAACTGTTTCTAATAATTTAATGTGTTCAGAAAATGTTGAAGATATGACTATAATATCGTCGAGGTAACAGAAAATATGGGGTTCCAACTCCGGTCCAAAAATAGTATCAACGAGACGTTGTTGTGTTTGAGCAGAGTTTCTTAAACCGAAGGGAACTGTAACGAACCTAAATTGGCCTCTGGAGATTACACTAAAGGCTGTTTTGTCCTTAGACTCTGTAGTTAAAGGTAGCTGCCAAAAGCTATGTCTTAAATCAAGACTAGAAATGTATGTAGCACCTCTTAGCAAATTCAAAATTCGGTCTACATTAGGCATGGGGTAGCTATCGTGGGTAGTTATTTCATTTAGAGCTCTTCCATCAAAACAAACTCTATAGTCACCAGAAGATTTTTAACTAGTAAGATGGGAGAACACCAAGGTGAGGTACATTTTCAATTACACCCAGCTCTAACATTTCATCTAATTTTCATTCAATATTTTTGACATATATGGGGACATTGGGTACGGACGCTTTCTGATAGGTTTGTGGTCACCAGTGTCAATATTCATATAAATTTTATCAGTGCGACCTATATTTGTATCAGTGCT
Organism: Platerodrilus igneus; assembly: GCA_036346225.1. Classification (NCBI taxonomy): domain Eukaryota; kingdom Metazoa; phylum Arthropoda; class Insecta; order Coleoptera; family Lycidae; genus Platerodrilus; species Platerodrilus igneus. Next base: position 1,154,451 of record JARFIW010001228.1, read on the forward strand.
TGCAATTAAATTAAAGGAATCTACTATTTGTTTTGCTTTAGGTAATTGTGTAGGAAGTAAATCGTCTAACGTGCAAAGTTTATGTTTATCTAAATTTTTAAAGGAATTTTTCCACAGGTATAGGTATATTTGTAGATGTGTGAACATCCCATGAATTATTTTAAAATTAATAGATAGTTCAAACTTTTTCGCAAAATCTGAACCAAAAATAAATGAGTGAGGTAGTGCAGGAACGATTAAACAAGTAATGAAACAACATGTGTCACCAATGAAAATAGGCAAGTCTAAAGTACCAGAAATATTTTGTGGAGTGCCATCTGCAGTTAGTAATTTATGTGTAGTTAAAGGAAATATTTTTAGATTTAAGGTTTTTATTATAGGTATGCCTAGAGATCCTATAACAGAGATGTTACTTCCCGAATCGAAAAGTGCAGTTATAAAAATGTCTAATAATTTTACTTTAAGATATGGTCTAGTATCTAAATGTTTTGTAATTAAATTATAAGTTTCTATTGAATGTGTTTTTGATTTATAGAAATTTCTAACAGTAGTCAACCATTTTGACCAGTTATCATTGTTTTGAGAAATTTTATGTAAGTTAAGGTAATTTTTCTTAGACGAACTTGTAATGTTATAATTTTTATTTTTATAACATTGATTTATTTTTAAAGGTAAGGTAGGTTTTGTATAAGGTAAAGTAAGATTTGTATAAGGTAGTGTAGTCATTTGTTTTTAGAAAAATAGAGGTAGAGACAATTTTATTTGGTTTAAGATAATTTTGGGTAGCCATAGATATATCAGTACAGGGTTGGCTATATGTCCTGTACTTTTTTATTCGTTTTTGAGCAAACGGGACATGTGGATATTTTTACATTAGGAATGCCACATCTGTAGCAGAAAATTTTTCTTTTAATATTACAATTCGGGTATGTGTGATCTGATTTTAAACAGTTCCAACATTTACTTGTGGTATGTCTATAGGTATTTGAGAAATAACGTGTATTTTGAGTTGAAGGAAAAGTAGGTAAATTTGTATTTTTATTTTTATTTATTGTGGTATGTGGTTGTGTTTGAATTTTTTGAATCGTATTATATTGTATGGCATTTAATTGAGACGAAGAATTTTGTATTTTAGGTTTATTGTTGTATGTCCAAGTTTTCGGTTTACTTTCTTGAAACTTTTGTGTATAAAGATTTTGTGGAAAAGAATTTTTGTTTTGTAGTAAAACAGAGGTAATTGGTTTAAATGAGTTATTATTAGATATAAGTTGATTTTTTATACGAAAAGATTCTTCTAATCTTTTTGTAGCTGTAACGAGATCTGAGATAGTATTAATTGTAGGTAAAATTATAGAAAGTGGTGTAATAAAATCAGGTAATAGGTTTTGTGAAATAATTTGTATTCTTGTTGATTCTAAAGGTAATTTTGAAATCTGCGGAATAAATTCTGCATTTTCATTATATAGATAGTCACTGCTTCATTCGTCTTTTGTTTTCTAAGTCTTATTTCGTCCCATAAAATAGTTTCTATGTTAGGAGGTAGAAAATCTTGTTTTAAACGAGTTATTAAGGAGTTCCAATCTGTTACAGAGTGTTTTATTTCCTATACCACACAATTGCATCTCCGTCAAACAATTCCATCGCAGACGAAAACAGATCTTGTAGTGAAACATTTCTGGTTTCAGCTAATTCAGATACTCTTTCTAAAAATTCAAAGACTGTGTCTGGTTTACCATTAAACTTTATTGACCAAGAAGAAATTGGAGTAGGATTAGATATATAAGTTACTGTTGATGGATGAACATTTATTGTGGGGTAGTATTTGTTAAAGGTACATTAATTTTACCGGTAGTAATTTCATATTTGTCTATTTTTCATGAAGTTCTGCATCTAACAAAAGTGCAGTTGAATAACTTTCATTTTTAAAAGTTGTTACAACTTCATTATCATTATCAGGAATAGTTAATCGGTTTATTCTGCCACATACATGCGCCAGACGAGACATTATTCTTTTATAAAGTGAATCTTTAACATCACCATCAAATTCTTCTATCAAATTCGTAATTGAATTTATAGTATTAGTTATTTGCTCACTATCTTGCTCAAAAGTTATAGTATATTGAGATAGTTCTTTATGTGGGGGTGGTTTATTTAATTCAATTCTTAATTGACGAGCCAAAAGTTTTCTTTTATCCTCCATAGTTCTCTTTTTTGAACTAATGGACCTTATGTAAAGTTCATACTCAAGCTCCTCTATTAGTAAATAACCTGCTTTTAAGTATGCTTCCATTTTAGTTTTTTATATTTTAAGATAGAATATTTATTTATATTTTAAAAAAATTATTTACGTAAATTGGAATTCTTTATATATTTAAAGCAATTACTCAAGATATTTTAAGGTCAGTTATAAATATAACTAATTGAAAAAAATTAATATGAAGGAAAGATTTAGTGGTACATTATATAAATGTAATATATTACCAAAAATTAATTCACTTTTATTTTGAACTATGTGGTATATAAACCAAGTAAGTTGAGCATTACGTGTGTACGTAGGCAGGTATATAAAAAATATCGTTGGGCGGTAAAGTAGTTAACGTTAAGGTAGAAATATGTATAAAAATAAACGTTGGCTTCACGTGACAGTGTGTGCAAGAAAAAAAGCGAGATACGTAGAGATCGTAGGGTTGTGTTGTATCAAAAATTTTAAAAAATTATGTTGGGCGCAACGTGTATGCGTGTGCCAGATATAGAGAAAAATATTAGGAATTTGGGTGCCACGTGTAAGCGTGGGCAAGTATGGAAAAAATATTATAGGGGGAAAAAAAGACGTTGTACGCCACGTGTAAACGTGCGTAAGAGAAAAAAATTAGGTTTGGCGCCACGTGGAAACGAACGCGAGAAAAAAAAATATAAAAATAGGTAGTTGGGCGTTACGTGGAAACGTGCGTAAGAGAAAGAAAAAAAGAAGGTAGGTTGGGCGGTACGTGGAAACGTAGGCAGGTATAGAGAAAAAATAGAAATCGTTGGGCGCCACGTGCACCCTACCCTTTTTCAGGCGTTATTAAAGGATAGGTGCACGACAGAGCATAAAAAATTATGCTCTGGCACAGCTAGCATCGACCGTCGTGGTTGCGTAGGCTGCATGAAACTTAAAATCTCGAGGGGAAGAGAATTGGTGAACTAATAACTGTAACATCAATAACTGAGAGAAAACTATAGACAAATTAATTAGCGTATTTATTAAATTTTGTTAGATATTGAATTTTGAACAAAATATCATAAAAGTTCTATGAAGTCATTTGAAATAGACTAGATCAGTAAAAATAATGAAACTTGTTTTATGTAACAAAAATGTAACTGTGCTTTTAAAAAGCGTAAATAAGTTAACGAATGAACTTGACTACCATAAGTTTCATGAAACATGTGGCTTACATATGGACAGTATGCGTCCAGTACGACTATGTATAATTAGGAATTAAATGTTGCAAATAGTAGATAAATTGTCTGTAATATTAGTACGTTTTACAAATGAAAAATGAAAAGAAAATTTAATATTTGTAGAAATCAGTTCACTTTAATTTAGCGTGAATAAATATTACTTTAGTTTGTCATACCTGACACGTGCATTGTAAAACATGTGTTGTTACCGTAAAATTCCTTGAACTGACCATCTGTGGAAATCCCAATTAAGGTGTATAAACTGTAGGAGTCCCAGGTAGCATCAACGGCAAATGATGAGGTAGAATTTTGTGTGTAACTTCATAGATCCATTATTTTAAGAGAAATATTTAACCAAACTAAAATTTGTATGTTGAGGTAATGTAAATCAAAAATACAACGGCATTGTCATCTCCTTTAAAAAACGACAGCAAAGCAAATTTGCATCATAGCGGAACTTAAATATAGGTATGAAGACATGAAAGTAGAGAACGACCCTGAAATATAACACGTGCATTAATTAAACACGCTATAACAAATGTAAAGGAATTTAAAATGTATCTATTTAATTCTTACCATCGGAAAAGTAATCCGGTGGAATTTGTAGTTTATTGAGGTAAGGAAAACGCTAAGCTAGAAATCTGTAATAATATTTAGATGACTATTAGTTAATTATTTAATAAAGGAATACATACTTGTTTCGACCTCATGGTCAATTTTTGTCACCTTGAATTTAAGACGACCTGTTGTGCACCAGAACCCAGACAAGAAATGAAAACTTTTGCCAGTACGCTTTGACATGCAAACATCTGTTTTAATTATCAGAGAGGGGAATTTGAAGTTATAAGGAAAGGAAAGACCACAGAATTCTTTAGCAAAGTTAAACTATGAAAATAAATATCAAGAACACTGGATTATAGGCAACTTAAATAACAGGTATAAATATTTGAAACAAACACGGTACTTTATGAAATACTCATACCTTCCTATGTTCTGTGATTATAACTTATCTATTAGAAGTAAAGTGTAAATTAGAGTTCGATGGACTTTTCTAGGTAAAATGTGAGGTTTAAAGAGAGAAATAACTGAAGCTGGAACGTGGCATTTACCATAGGTAAAATGACATGTTACAATACAGAAGCTAAGAAAAAATTTTTTTTAATTTTCTTGTAATTACATTAATTCCAAAAAATTTGGGAGCCGGGGCGAACACGTTTCTATAAACGATAAGTGTTGTTTTAGTACACATACACTAGCTGCCTACCAAGTTTCAAGAGCGCAGGTCTTACAGAAGCTAAAAAAAAATTTTTTTTAATTTTCTTATGTCATTACATTAATTCCAAAAAATTTGGGAACCGGGGCGAACACGTTTCTGTAAACGGTAAGTGTTGTTTTAGTACACCTACACTAGCTGCCTACCCAGTTTCAAGAGCGCAGGTCTTACAGAAGCTAAGAAAATTTCTTTTTAATTTTTGTACGTCACTACATAAATGACAAAAAATTTGGGAACCGGGGCGAACACGTTTCTGTAAACGGTAAGTGTTGTTTTAGTACACCTACACTAGCTGCCTACCAAGTTTCAAGAGCACGGGTCTTACAGAAGCTAAGAAAATTTTTTTTTAATTTTCTTATATCATTACATTAATTCCAAAAAATTTGGGAACCGGGGCGAACACGTTTCTATAAACGGTAAGTGTTGTTTTAGTACACCTACACTAGCTGCCTACCAAGTTTCAAGAACGCAGGTCTTACAGAAGCTAAGAAAATTTTTTTTTAATTTTCTTACGTAACTACATAAATTACAAAAAATTTGGGAACCGGGGCGAACACGTTTCTGTAAACGGTAAGTGTTGTTTTAGTACACCTACACTAGCTGCCTACCAACTTTCAAGAGTACAGGTCTTACTGAAGCTAAGAAATATTTTTTTAAATTTTCTTATATCATTACATTAATTCCAAAAAATTTGGGAACCGGGACGAACACGTTTCTGTAAACGGTAAGTGTTGTTTTAGTACAACTACACTAGCTGCCTACCAAGTTTCAAAAGCGCAGGTCTTACAGAAGCTAAGAAAAAAATTTTTTTAATTTTCTTGTCATTACATTAATTCCAAAAAATTTGGGAACCGGGGCGAACACGTTTCTGTAAACGGTAAGTGTTGTTTTAGTACACCTACACTAGCTGCCTACCAAGTTTTAAGATCGCAGGTCCTACAGAAGCTAAGAAAAAAATTTTTATTTTCTTATGTCATTACATTAATTCCAAAAAATTTGGGAGCCGGGGCGAACACGTTTCTATAAACGATAAGTGTTGTGTTAGTACACCTACACTATCTGCCTACCTAGTTTCAAAAGCGCAGGTCTTACAGAAGGTAAGAAAATTTTTTTTTAATTTTCTTACATCACTACATAAATTACAAAAAATTTGGGAACCGGGGCGAACACGTTTCTGTAAACGGTAAGTGTTGTTTTAGTACACCTACACTAGCTGCCTACCAACTTTCAAGAGCACAGGTCTTACAGAAGCTAAGAAATTTTTTTTTTAATTTTCTTATATCATTACATTAAATCCAAAAAATTTGGGAACCGGGACGAACACGTTTCTGTAAACGGTAAGTATTGTTTTAGTACACCTACACTAGCTGCCTATCAAGTTTCAAGAGCGCAGGTCTTACAGAAGCTAAGACAAATTTTTTTTTAATTTTCTTGTCATTACTTTAATTCCAAAAAATTTGGGAACCGGGGCGAACACGTTTCTGTAAACGGTAAGTGTTGTTTTAGTACAACTACACTAGCTGCCTACCAACTTTCAAGAGCACAGGTTTTACAAGGGCTAAGAAATTTTTTTTTTAATTTTCTTATATCATTACATTAAATCCAAAAAATTTGGGAACCGGGACGAACACGTTTCTGTAAACGGTAAGTGTTGTTTTAGTACACCTACACTAGCTGCCTATCAAGTTTCAAGAGCGCAGGTCTTACAGAAGCTAAGAAAAATTTTTTTTTAATTTTCTTGTCATTACTTTAATTCCAAAAAATTTGAGAACCGGGGCGAACACGTTTCTGTAAACGGTAAGTGTTGTTTTAGTACACCTCCACTAGCTGCCTACCAAGTTTCAAGAGCGCAGGTCTTACAGAAGCTAAGAAAAAAATTTTTTTAATTTTCTTGTCATTACATTAATTCCAAAAAATTTGGGAACCGGGGCGAACACGTTTCTGTAAACGGTAAGTGTTGTTTTAGTACACCTACACTAGCTGACTACCAAGTTTCAAGAGCGCAGGTCATACAGAATGTAAGAAAAATTTTTTTTATTTTTCTTATGTCATTACATTAATTCCAAAAAATTTGGGAAGCGGGGCGAACACGATTCTGTAAACGGTAAGTGTTGTTTTAGTACACCTACACTAGCTGCCTACCAAGTTTCAAGAGCGCAGGTCTTACAGAAGCTAAGAAAATTTTTTTTAATTTTCTTACGTAACTACATAAATTACAAAAAATTTGGGAACCGGGGCGAACACGTTTCTGTAAACGGTAAGTGTTGTTTTAGTACACCTACACTAGCTGCCTACCAACTTTCAAGAGCACAGGTCTTACAGAAGCTAAGAAATTTTTTTTAATTTTCTTATATCATTACATTAATTCCAAAAAATTTGGGAACCGGGACGAACACGTTTCTGTAAACGGTAAGTGTTGTTTTAGTACACCTACACTAGCTGCCTACCAAGTTTCAAAAGCGCAGGTCTTACAGAAGCTAAGAAAAATTTTTTTTTAAATTTCTTGTCATTACATTAATTCCAAAAAATTTGGGAACCGGGGCGAACACGTTTCTGTAAACGGTAAGTGTTGTTTTAGTACACCTACACTAGCTGCCTACCAAGTTTCAAGAGCGCAGGTCCTACAGAAGCTAAGAAAAAATTTTTTATTTTCTTATGTCATTACATTAATTCCAAAAAATTTGGGAGCCGGGGCGAACACGTTTCTATAAACGATAAGTGTTGTTTTAGTACACCTACACTAGCTGCCTACCAAGTTTCAAGAGCGCAGGTCTTACAGAAGCTAAGAAAATTTTTTTTAATTTTCTTACGTAACTACATAAATTACAAAAAATTTGGGAACCGGGGCGAACACGTTTCTGTAAACGGTAAGTGTTGTTTTAGTACACCTACACTAGCTGCCTACCAACTTTCAAGAGCACAGGTCTTACAGAAGCTAAGAAATTTTTTTAATTTTCTTATATCATTACATTAATTCCAAAAAATTTGGGAACCGGGACGAACACGTTTCTGTAAACGGTAAGTGTTGTTTTAGTACACCTACACTAGCTGCCTACCAAGTTTCAAAAGCGCAGGTCTTACAGAAGCTAAGAAAAATTTTTTTTTAATTTCTTGTCATTACATTAATTCCAAAAAATTTGGGAACCGGGGCGAACACGTTTCTGTAAACGGTAAGTGTTGTTTTAGTACACCTACACTAGCTGCCTACCAACTTTCAAGAGCACAGGTCTTACAGAAGCTAAGAAATTTTTTTTTTAATTTTCTTATATCATTACAATAAATCCAAAAAATTTGGGAACCGGGACGAACACGTTTCTGTAAACGGTAAGTGTTGTTTTAGTACACCTACACTAGCTGCCTATCAAGTTTCAAGAGCGCAGGTCTTACAAAAGCTAAGAAAAATTTTTTTTTAATTTTCTTGTCATTACTTTAATTCCAAAAAATTTGGGAACCGGGGCGAACACGTTTCTGTAAACGGTAAGTGTTGTTTTAGTACACCTACACTAGCTGCCTACCAAGTTTCAAGAGCGCAGGTCTTACAGAAGCTAAGAAAATTTTTTTTAATTTTCTTACGTAACTACATAAGTTACAAAAAATTTGGGAACCGGGGCGAACACGTTTCTGTAAACGGTAAGTGTTGTTTTAGTACACCTACACTAGCTGCCTACCAACTTTCAAGAGCACAGGTCTTACAGAAGCTAAGAAATTTTTTTTAAATTTTCTTATATCATTACATTAATTCCAAAAAATTTGGGAACCGGGACGAACACGTTTCTGTAAACGGTAAGTGTTGTTTTAGTACACCTACACTAGCTGCCTACCAAGTTTCAAAAGCGCAGGTCTTACAGAAGCTAAGAAAAATTTTTTTTTTAATTTCTTGTCATTACATTAATTCCAAAAAATTTGGGAACCGGGGCGAACACGTTTCTGTAAACGGTAAGTGTTGTTTTAGTACAACTACACTAGCTGCCTACCAACTTTCAAGAGTACAGGTCTTACAGAAGCTAAGAAATTTTTTTTTTAATTTTCTTATATCATTACAATAAATCCAAAAAATTTGGGAACCGGGACGAACACGTTTCTGTAAACGGGAAGTGTTGTTTTAGTACACCTATACTAGCTGCCTATCAAGTTTCAAGAGCGCAGGTCTTACAGAAGCTAAGAAAAATTTTTTTTTAATTTTCTTGTCATTACTTTAATTCCAAAAAATTTGGGAACCGGGGCGAACACGTTTCTGTAAACGGTAAGTGTTGTTTTAGTACACCTACACTAGCTGCCTACCAAGTTTCAAGAGCGCAGGTCTTACAGAAGCTAAGAAAAATTTTTTTTTAATTTTCTTATCATTACATTAATTCCAAAAAATTTGGGAACCGGGACGAACACGTTTCTGTAAACGGTAAGTGTTGTTTTAGTACACCTACACTAGCTGACTACCAAGTTTCAAGAGCGCAGGTCATACAGAATGTAAGAAAAATTTTTTTTATTTTTCTTATGTCATTATATTAATTCCAAAAAATTTGGGAAGTGGGGCGAACACATTTCTGTAAACGGTAAGTGTTGTTTTAGTACACCTACACTAGCTGCATACCCAGTTTCAAGAGCGCAGGTCTTACAGAAGCTAAGAATTTTTTTTTTAATTTTCTTACGTCACTACATAAATTACAAAAAATTTGGGAACCGGGGCGAACACGTTTCTGTAAACGGTAAGTGTTGTTTTGGTACACCTACACTAGCTGCCTATCAAGTTTCAAGAGCGCAGGACCTACAGAAGCTAAGAAAAAAATTTTAATTTTCTTATATCATTACATTAATTCCAAAAAATTTGGGAACCGGGGCGAACACGTTTCTGTAAACGGTAAGTGTTGTTTTAGTACACCTACACTAGCTGCCAACCAAGTTTCAAGAGCGCAGGTCCTACAGAAGCTAAGAAAAAATTTTTTTAAATTTTCTTGTCATTACATTAATTCCAAAAAAGTTGGGAGCCGGGGCGAACACGTTTCTATAAACGATAAGTGTTGTTTTAGTACACCTACACTAGCTGCCTACCTAGTTTCAAAAGCGCAGGTCTTACAGAAGCTAAGAAAATTTTTTTTAATTTTCTTACGTCACTACATAAATTACAAAAAATTTGGGAACCGGGGCGAACACGTTTCTGTAAACGGTAAGTGTTGTTTTAGTACACCTACACTAGCTGCCTACCAACCTTCAAGAGCACAGGTCTTACAGAAGCTAAGAAAATTTTTTTTTAATTTTCTTATAACATTACATTAATTCCAAAAAATTTGGGAACCGGGACGAACACGTTTCTGTAAACGGTAAGTGTTGTTTTAGTACACCTACACTAGCTGCCTACCCAGTTTCAAGAGCGCAGGTCTTACAGAAGCTAAGAAATTTTTTTTTTAATTTTCTTACGTCACTACATAAATTACAAAAAATTTGGGAACCGGGGCGAACACGTTTCTGTAAACGGTAAGTGTTGTTTTAGTACACCTACACTAGCTGCCTATCCAGTTTCAAGTGCACAGGTCTTACAGAAGCTAAGAAAAAAATTTTAATTTTCTTATATCATTACATTAATTCCAAAAAATTTGGGAACCGGGGCGAACACGTTTCTGTAAACGGTAAGTGTTGTTTTAGTACACCTACACTAGCTGCCAACCAAGTTTCAAGAGCGCAGGTCCTACAGAAGCTAAGAAAAAATTTTTTTAAATTTTCTTGTCATTACATTAATTCCAAAAAATTTGGGAACCGGGGTGAACACGTTTCTGTAAACGGTAAGTGTTGTTTTAGTACACCTACACTAGCTGCCTACCAAGTTTCAAGAGCGCAGGTCTTACAGAAGCTAAGAAAAATTTTTTTTTAATTTTCTTGTCATTACATTAATTCCAAAAAATTTGGGAACCGGGGCGAACACGTTTCTGTAAACGGTAAGTGTTGTTTTAGTACACCTACACTAGCTGCCTACCCAGTTTCAAGAGCGCAGGTCTTACAGAAGCTAAGAAAATTTTTTTTTAATTTTCTTACGTCACTACATAAATTACAAAAAATTTGGGAACCGGGGCGAACACGTTTCTGTAAACGGTAAGTGTTGTTTTGGTACACATACACTAGCTGCCTACCAAGTTTCAAGAACGCAGGTCCTACAGAAGCTAAGAAAAAAATTTTAATTTTCTTATATCATTACATTAATTCCAAAAAATTTGGGAGCCGGGGCGAACACGTTTCTATAAACGATAAGTGTTGTTTTAGTACACCTACACTATCTGCCTACCTAGTTTCAAAAGCGCAGGTCTTACAGAAGCTAAGAAATTTTTTTTTTAATTTTCTTACGTCACTACATAAATTACAAAAAATTTGGGAACCGGGGCGAACACGTTTCTGTAAACGGTAAGTGTTGTTTTAGTACACCTACACTAGCTGCCTACCAAGTTTCAAGAGCGCAGGTCTTACAGAAGCTAAGAAAAATTTTTTTTAATTTTCTTATATCATTACATTAATTCCAAAAAATTTGGGAACCGGGACGAATACGTTTCTGTAAACGGTAAGTGTTGTTTTAGTACACCTACACTAGCTGCCTACCAAGTTTCAAGAGCGCAGGTCTTACAGAAGCTAAGAAAAATTTTTTTTAATTTTCTTATATCATTACATTAATTCCAAAAAATTTGGGAGCCGGGGCGAACACGTTTCTGTAAACGGTAAGTGTTGTTTTAGTACACCTACACTAGCTGCCTACCAAGTTTCAAGAGCACAGGTCTTACAGAAGCTAAGAAAAATATTTTTTTAATTTTATAATGTCATTACATTAATTCCAAAAATTTGGGAACCGGAGCGAACACGTTTCTGTAAACGGTAAGTGTTGTTTCAGTACACCTACACTAGCTGCCTATCAATTTTCAAGAGCGCAGGTCTTACAGAAGCTAAGAAAAAATTTTTTTTAATTTTTTTGTCATTACTTTAATTCCAAAAAATTTGGGAACCGGGGCGAACACGTTTCTGTAAACGGTAAGTGTTGTTTTAGTACACCTACACTAGCTGCCTACCAACTTTCAAGAGCACAGGTCTTACAAGGGCTAAGAAATTTTTTTTTTAATTTTCTTATATCATTACATTAAATCCAAAAAATTTGGGAACCGGGACGAACACGTTTCTGTAAACGGTAAGTGTTGTTTTAGTACACCTACACTAGCTGCCTATCAAGTTTCAAGAGCGCAGGTCTTACAGAAGCTAAGAAAAATTTTTTTTTAATTTTCTTGTCATTACTTTAATTCCAAAAAATTTGGGAACCGGGGCGAACACGTTTCTGTAAACGGTAAGTGTTGTTTTAGTACACCTCCACTAGCTGCCTACCAAGTTTCAAGAGCGCAGGTCATACAGAATGTAAGAAAAATTTTTTTTATTTTTCTTATGTCATTACATTAATTCCAAAAAATTTGGGAAGCGGGGCGAACACGATTCTGTAAACGGTAAGTGTTGTTTTAGTACACCTACACTAGCTGCCTACCAAGTTTCAAGAGCGCAGGTCTCACAGAAGCTAAGAAAATTTTTTTAAATTTTCTTACGTAACTACATAAATTACAAAAAATTTGGGAACCGGGGCGAACACGTTTCTGTAAACGGTAAGTGTTGTTTTAGTACACCTACACTAGCTGCCTACCAACTTTCAAGAGCACAGGTCTTACAAGCTAAGAAATTTTTTAATTTTCTTATATCATTACATTAATTCCAAAAAATTTGGGAACCGGGACGAACACGTTTCTGTAAACGGTAAGTGTTGTTTTAGTACACCTACACTAGCTGCCTACCAAGTTTCAAAAGCGCAGGTCTTACAGAAGCTAAGAAAATTTTTTAAATTTCTTGTCATTACATTAATTCCAAAAATTTGGGAACCGGGGCGAACACGTTTCTGTAAACGGTAAGTGTTGTTTTAGTACACCTACACTGCCTACCAAGTTTCAAGAGCGCAGGTCCTACAGAAGCTAAGAAAAAATTTTTTATTTTCTTATGTCATTACATTAATTCCAAAAAATTTGGGAGCCGGGGCGAACACGTTTCTATAAACGATAAGTGTTGTTTTAGTACACCTACACTAGCTGCCTACCAACTTTCAAGAGCACAGGTCTTACAGAAGCTAAGAAATTTTTTTTTTAATTTTCTTATATCATTACAATAAATCCAAAAAATTTGGGAACCGGGACGAACACGTTTCTGTAAACGGTAAGTGTTGTTTTAGTACACCTACACTAGCTGCCTATCAAGTTTCAAGAGCGCAGGTCTTACAGAAGCTAAGAAAAAATTTTTTTTAATTTTCTTGTCATTACTTTAATTCCAAAAAATTTGGGAACCGGGGCGAACACGTTTCTGTAAACGGTAAGTGTTGTTTTAGTACACCTACACTAGCTGCCTACCAAGTTTCAAGAGCGCAGGTCTTACAGAAGCTAAGAAAATTTTTTTTTTAATTTTCTTGTCATTACATTAATTCCAAAAAATTTGGGAACCGGGGCGAACACGTTTCTGTAAACGGTAAGTGTTGTTTTAGTACACCTACACTAGCTGACTACCAAGTTTCAAGAGCGCAGGTCATACAGAATGTAAGAAATTTTTTTTTTATTTTTCTTATGTCATTACATTAATTCCAAAAAATTTGGGAAGCGGGGCGAACACATTTCTGTAAACGGTAAGTGTTGTTTTAGTACACCTACACTAGCTGCCTACCCAGTTTCAAGAGCGCAGGTCTTACAGAAGCTAAGAAATTTTTTTTTTAATTTTCTTACGTCACTACATAAATTACAAAAAATTTGGGAACCGGGGCGAACACGTTTCTGTAAACGGTAAGTGTTGTTTTGGTACACCTACACTAGCTGCCTACCAAGTTTCAAGAGCGCAGGTCCTACAGAAGCTAAGAAAAAAAATTTAATTTTCTTATATCATTACATTAATTCCAAAAAATTTGGGAACCGGGGCGAACACGTTTCTGTAAACGGTAAGTGTTGTTTTAGTACACCTACACTAGCTGCCAACCAAGTTTCAAAAGCGCAGGTCCTACAGAAGCTAAGAAAAATTTTTTTTTAATTTTCTTGTCATTACATTAATTCCAAAAATTGGGAACCGGGGCGAACACGTTTCTTAAACGATAAGTGTTGTTTTAGTACACCTACCTACTGCCTACCAAGTTTCAAAAGCGCAGGTCTTACAGAAGCTAAGAAAATTTTTTAATTTTCTTACCCTACATAAATTAAAAAATTTGGGAACCGGGGCGAACACGTTTCTGTAAAGGTAAGGTTGTTTTAGTACACCTACACTAAAATAAACGTTGGCTTCACGTGACAGTGTGTGCAAGAAAAAGCGAGATACGTAGAGATCGTAGGGTTGTGTTGTATCAAAAATTTTAAAAATTATGTTGGGCGCAACGTGTATGCGGTGCCAGATATAGAAAAATATTAGAATTTGGGTGCCACGGTAAGCGTGGGCAAGTATGGAAAAATATTATAGGGGAAAAGACGTTGTACGCCACGTGTAAACGTGCGTAAGAGAAAAATTAGGTTTGGCGCCACGTGGAAACGAACGCGAGAAAAAAAAAAAAATAAATTAAAAAAAAAATAGGGGGGGTAAACGTGGCGGGGTAAAAAGGAAAGGGAAAAAAGGGGACAGAGCATAAAAAATTTTAATGGTCGTGGTTGCGTAGGCTGCATGAAACTTAAAATCTCGAGGGAAGAGAATTGGTGAACTAATAACTGTAACATCCTGGGAAAACTATAGACAAATTAATTAGCGTATTTATTAAATTTTGTTAGAATTAATTTTGAAAAAATTAAAAGTTCTATGAAGTCATTTGAAATAGACTAGATCAGTAAAAATAATGAAACTTTTTTGAAAAAAATGTAACTGTGCTTTTAAAAGCGTAAATAAGTTAACGAATGAACTTGACTACCATAAGTTTCATGAAACATGTGGCTTACATATGGACAGTATGCGTCCAGTACGACTATGTATAATTAGAATTAAATGTTGCAAATAGTAGATAAATTGTCTGTAATATTAGTACGTTTTACAAATGAAAATGAAAAGAAAATTTAATATTTGTGAAATCAGTTCACTTTAATTTAGCGTGAATAAATATTACTTTAGTTTGTCATACCTGACACGTGCATTGTAAAACATGTGTTGTTACCGTAAAATTCCTTGAACTGACCATCTGTGGAAATCCCAATTAAAGGTGTATAAACTGTAGGAGTCCCAGGTAGCATCAACGGCAAATGATGAGGTAGAATTTTGTGTGTAACTTCATAGATCCATTATTTTAAGAAAATATTTAACAAACTAAAATTTGTATGTTGAGGTAATGTAAATCAAAAATACAACGGCATTGTCATCTCCTTTAAAAAACGACAGCAAAGCAAATTTGCATCATAGCGGAACTTAAATATAGGTATGAAGACATGAAAGTAGAGAACGACCCTGAAATATAACACGTGCATTAATTAAACACGCTATAACAAATGTAAAGGAATTTAAAATGTATCTATTTAATTCTTACCATCGGAAAAGTAATCCGGTGGAATTTTGTTTATTGAGGTAAGGAAAACGCTAAGCTAGAAATCTGTAATAATATTTAGATGACTATTAGTTAATTATTTAATAAAGGAATACATACTTGTTTCGACCTCATGGTCAATTTTGTCACCTTGAATTTAAGACGACCTGTTGTGCACCAGAACCCAGACAAGAAATGAAAACTTTTGCCAGTACGCTTTGACATGCAAACATCTGTTTTAATTATCAGAGAGAATTTGAAGTTATAAGGAAAGGAAAGACCACAGAATTCTTTAGCAAAGTTAAACTATGAAAATAAATATCAAGAACACTGGATTATAGGCAACTTAAATAACAGGTATAAATATTTGAAACAAACACG
The DNA here is from genome assembly GCA_036346225.1 of Platerodrilus igneus. Classification (NCBI taxonomy): domain Eukaryota; kingdom Metazoa; phylum Arthropoda; class Insecta; order Coleoptera; family Lycidae; genus Platerodrilus; species Platerodrilus igneus. Next base: position 1,170,077 of record JARFIW010001228.1, read on the forward strand.
GTACTTTATGAAAATCATACCTTCCTATGTTCTGTGATTATAACTTATCTATTAAAGTAAAGTGTAAATTAGAGTTCGATGGACTTTTCTAGGTAAAATGTGAGGTTTAAAGAGAAATAACTGAAGCTGGAACGTGGCATTTACCATAGGTAAAATGACATGTTACAAAAAAGCTAAGAAAAATTTTTTAATTTTCTTGTAATTACATTAATTCCAAAAATTTGGGAGCCGGGCGAACACGTTTCTATAAACGATAAGTGTTGTTTTAGTACACATACACTAGCTGCCTACCAAGTTTCAAGAGCACAGGTCTTACAGAAGCTAAGAAAAAAATTTTTTAATTTTCTCATGTCATTACATTAATTCCAAAAAATTTGGGAACCGGGGCGAACACGTTTCTGTAAACGGTAAGTGTTGTTTTAGAACACCTACACTAGCTGCCTACCCAGTTTCAAGAGCGCAGGTCTTACAGAAGCTAAGAAAATTTTTTTAATTTTTTACGTCATTTTTTCATTACATTAATTCCAAAAAATTTGGGAACCGGGGCGAACACGTTTCTGTAAACGGTAATTGTTGTTTTAGTACACCTACACTAGCTGCCTACCAAGTTTCAAGAGCGCAGGTCTTAAAAGCTAAG